>JAJONR010003905.1:0-81529 GCA_029582245.1 Solanum etuberosum | reverse complement strand
GAGGAGGATTTGGAGGTTATAAATTAACCTCCTCCCCTTCATTGTATTTAATCCCAAAATTTGTATCTCTTCTCCTCTATTAATTAAATAGTCCAATTAGGCGGTGCTTGGAGATTAAGCTAAATTAGCTGAACTCCGTTAACAAAATTCTGGTGTTCTTTTTAGTATTCAATATTATTTGTCGGGTGTTTTCTATTTTGTTGCTTTTGTGGGATAAATTACCCGATTTTTTCCAACAGGCATATGTTGGAAGGTATGCAACCAGAAATTTGGTTGTGATGTATACTTAACAAGTTGAGATTTGAGACAATATTTCCTTCATCAAGCAAGAGAGGACCGGAAAGGCTATTGATTCCAAGAGATAGGACAAGAAGTGATGAAATATTAAACAATGTTGCGGGAATGAAACCTGTTAATGGATTATCGAACAAGGACAAAAATGCAAGTTGGCTCAGATTACCGATCTCCTTTGGAATGTTGCCGCTGACTCTATTCCCAGACAAACTGAAGTTCATCATTTTTGTGGCATTTCCAACAGAAGGAGGGACCATACCCGTGAGGCTGTTGTTGGTGAGACCCAAGACTCTGAGTTCGGGTACGTACCATGACCCAAGACTCTGAGTTCAATCAAGTGTGTAATTACAAAACTGCTAGTTCTTTAAACTCCAGAACTAGTCCTCAAGGTTTACCTCTTTCTATATAGGCTGTAAGATAAATACTCAACTGTCTTAATATGCTCTTTCATTTTTCTTGATGGTTCCCTCTGAGGTGTAATTGGATAACAATCTCTTTTATTATGTCTTTGCTAGCTCTCTGGATATTTTGAAATCTTCTCTTGTTACGCTCCACCTAGATATGGTATATTGAGGTCGCGAATAAAAACTTTAAGATATTAGCCTTTGCTTTTCACCCATTTTATCGTCCATGTCATTTCTTGCTCCCAACTTTTTATCTGTCTAGGTTCCCCTATCCAGTTCCAAGGAGCGTCAAATATGTGGAGAGTATGAACATTCAAATAATAGATGCTCAAGGGTCTCATTAGTCCTATTATTACATAAGTCGCAGTCCTTTGTAACTTGGATTATCCCATTTTTCAAGTTGATTCATTGTGGCTTGCCTGGTATGCAAGGCTAGCCAAGTAATAAATTGGTGTCTAGGCAAAGTCTTCTAGGGGACTTTGGGGCATTGTGGTATTAGTGTAATTAATGTCTTCTTAACACTGAATCTATCTTTTGTGCAGTAAATCTTGTAGTTGGTATCAAACCATTTTCTAGCATCAAACGATTTCTTAACCATCTAACAAGCTTGGTTAGGGGTTTTCATAAGAATAATGCCTCTCTTTTTTTATGTATCACTGTATTTGTACCATTCTATGTGGTACTTTTAGAATATATTTATTTATTTTCTAATTTAATGAGTTTGTTAGGAAAAAGTCATATCATGCTTTAGATAGACGACAATATAAACGTCATCATCTTTTTTTTAATGCAGATACATCACCTTTAAAGTTACAAATGTATATTTATCCTTTTCCCATTGAATTATTTAATATTCGTACTAAGATTTGGACTAATTTGAAATCGCATCGGAAACTCGATACTCGCCCCCCATTATTTTTTTTTTGTGTTGTTTCATTTCCAACTCAACTTGTGCAAACTGCAAAAACCCCCCTCTTCTTTTTTAATGCTTACTTTTTTTTCTAGAAACTTTTTCCACTGACTCTGCTCTGTAAACCCTTCTACCGTAAAATGCATGATTCTTCCTCCTACAATCGCCGGTTCCCGGCTCCGGCGATGTATCACCAGCACAGCTATCGTTGTCCGTCAAATAACCGGCCATGTCGTCCGGGTTATTATTCTTCGAGTTACGAGCTTGATCGACCGCCAGGAAATTCGCACAAGTCGCCGAACTTCGTAATCCAGCTTCGTTCCGGTAACCGGAGAATCAACCGGTACGCATTAGATGATCTAATTGAGAAATTACCGTTTGCCCCTCGAAGTTCGTTTGTTTTTAGCAAAGGGTTCCTTTCTGGGTCACTGTTGTATGATCAATGGAGCGAAACGCTTGAAGTGATTGTGAAATTATGGAGGATGAGGCTTTCAGGCAGTCATTCGTTTACTCCATGGGTTAAACGAAACGTTGAGGTTCCATCTGATGAGGATGAATTGAAAGGTAGGGTAAAAATGGTATTTTTGGAGGAGTTGAAAGGGTTGTTAGTAGAGGGTGAATTGTTACAAAAGTGGGAGAAGAAATTGGAATTGTTGCGCCATGAAATTTGTGAAGTGTCCAGATTACTGAAGAATAGGAATAATTTGAGGGTGTGTAATGAGTTTCTGAAGAAAAGGGAAGGTCTTGAGAAGGAGAGTGATTTGATAAGGAAGAGGATAGAGGAGTTTAAAAGAGGAATTGAATGTATTATTCGACATTTGGAGGAGACGGGTTTTGAGGAGGAGGAGGAGGGTTCAAGGGTGTTTAAGATTGGGACAGAGTTTGATTGGAGTAAAATTCATTGTTTGATGATGAGGGAGTGTCGCAGGCTTGATGATGGCTTGCCAATTTTCGCTTTCCGGCAGCAGATACTGAGGCAAATACATTATCAACAGGTGCTCAATCTATTCGTGTTTTTAATCTCATTAGAGTTTAGACAATCAGGTCTCTTGTTGGTGATTACATGTAAATCTCCTTATAAGCATTAGTTGGTAACCAAGTAAAAAGTGACAACTAACTTGCAGTTTAAAATCATTGTGTAAAAAGAATTTTTACATTGTTGGTGTACGTAGATCCATTATTACCCTGTTGAATATGTATAAAACTTAAAATCTTCTCGTTATCACTGTGTTGAATAGTAGGAGCAGGAATACTTGCACCGTAGTTCATTAGCCAAAGTAATTAGTGCATGACCTGTGTTTTGTGCATAAGTTTTATCAGTTAACCATGGTTGGTTTATATGCGTTCTTACCTCACTTTTATCCTTAAACTGTTCCATTAACTATGGTAAATTAACATAGAGCCTGTTTGGATTGGCTTATTTTAGGTGCTTTTAAGCAGTTTTGTAGTGTTCGGTTGAAATATAAAAGTGTAAGCCAAAATAACAATAATAAGTCGAAAGTCAAAAGTTAGAAATCCTAACTTATGGTTTGTCATAAAAAAAATAAAAAATCCTAACTTATGGTTTTTGACTTATAAGCCATAAGTTATAAGCCCATCCAAACAGCAGGGGCGGGCCCACGTAGAGGGTATCGGGTGCTCGAGCACCCATTGACTCCGACGGAAATTTGTGTATGTTCATAGAAAATATTGAAAAATTGATATAATTAATTTTTGAGCACCCATTAACCAAAAGGTTTGATGGGCGCTTTGGTTCTCAGATGCAAGTTAAAGCTTGCGCTGACGTCCTGAAGTGTGAGTTCGAGTCCAAGTGAAGTTTTTTTTAACATTTTTACTCTTCTTTTACCTTTTCACTGCTATTTGTTTGCTTTTTTTTTCTTTTCGATTTATTGTTTTTTCACTTTTCTATTTTTAGCATTTCATTTACTAACTAAGCTATAAAAATATTAGTAAGCTTTTAGAAGGAAACCTTTCTTGGCAAGCAACTCTACGTTAAAGGAAGTGAGCACCCATAACCTTCAAATCCTGGATCCGTCACTGCCAAACAAGCTCATAGTTGGTGCATGCACCAGGTCAGATTTTTTTTTCCCGGGTATGGGGAGAGCAGACGTGTACGCAAACCAACCAAACGGTCCCCTCCCTTCCCCGTCCCCTTGCATTTACGAGAATACACAAACTTGTGACATACAGGATGCCTTAGAGCAACTATACCTTGTGTGAGGGCATGTCCTCTCCATTACTCTGCAAAGAAAAAGCCTGAGGATTCATAGATGCAGAATGTCCCATTCTTGTTGGTTTCTCTCCAGTAATTGATTTTTGTGAAGAGGCCATTACTAAATGAGAAGAATGCCTACTATCACGGTGGATATTACAACTTTATGCACATGAAATGATGAAAAGGTTAGCAGTGAGAAGGGGTAGCCCTAACCGAAGCAGCAGCCTTTTTTTTTTACTTAAAAGCTATTGTTTTCAGTGGTAACAGATATCAGCATTGGTAGCCCTATATAACCGTCGATCGGTAAGTTCCGACTAGGTACCATAATGGCTATATTATCAGTATATGCTTTTGTAGTTCCAATCCAGACAATTTTTTGTGCGAACAACTGAGCCCAACAAATCCAAGGAATTCTGTTCTCAATAACATTAGATCTTTCATCATCAATATAAAAGTTTCTTTCCACTGTTTCCACCGGAAGAAAAATGTGGAAGGCAACATTGTTCCCAGAGTAAGGAGCCAGCCGAATTGCCAATTCATTTAGATTTTTAATTCTTAAAACATCTATTAAATTTAAAATATACTAGTAAGGGTAAATTAGTCAAATTTAATTTCTTAATATTCATAATAATATATTAGAGGAATCGTTACAATAAAAATCTAAATAAATTAGCTAAGTGTAATATTGTAAACCATGAGGGAGGTCAGTGTTATAAACAGAAACCTGAGGGGAGGTCTCTAATAGTACTCCCTCAGGGACATATTAAGTGGTTCTTTTACCTTTTCATTTTGGTCCAAAACAAGTAGTGTTTCACATTATCAAGAAGATATGAATTGTTTCCTTTCAAATCTACCCCTGTTTAGATAAGTGAATTGTTTTCTTTCAAATTTACCCGTGTTTAGATAAGTGATTTTTTATGTTACCAAGGAACTGTCTTAAATAGGTACTATTTAATTGAGGGTAAGTTAGTAAAAATGCTCTTTACTTTTTAGGAGTGTGTAAATTTCTTAAGGGGTGTGTCCAAGCTAAAAGCACCACTTAATATGGACCGGAGGGAGTAATAATTATCTTAAACTTTTTTCTGGCGATTTTTTTGATAGGAAATTTTGAGCTACCATTTGAAATGAAGATATTGTTGATTTTGTAGTATTTTGGTTGGAACATTAGGTGAAGTAGTTATATTACTCAGTAAGAAAATTTATTAAATTGTGTTGAATCGTTGTTGTTTGCTGTTTGCAGGTTCTGAAGAAGTATTTATTTTTCTTTATTCCCCTCTTCATTCTTGTTGTCCAGTCTAACATTTAATTTCACAAATGCCTTATTGATATTGACTTTGTGAAGAGGGATATTTTAGACTGTTGAATGCCTTATTTCCGAAGATCTTTCAATTGCTCCTAGCATACTTGTGTAATATTAATTATTTACCAGTCATTTATGTTAAATTGTTTGAGCTTCTTTCTTTACTTTTCTTTTATATTTACTATTATAATCTAGATGGTTGTATCTTTTAGGTGACTGTCTTAATTGGTGAAACTGGATCAGGAAAAAGTACGCAATTGGTTCAATTCCTTGCTGATTGTGGGGTAACTGGTAATGGGTCTATAGTTTGCACTCAACCTCGGAAACTTGCTGCGAATTCTTTGGCACAAAGGGTGAAACAGGAAAGTGAAGGGTGTTATGAAGATACCTCGATCATCTGCTATCCGTCATATTCATCTGGTCATAAGTTTGATTCAAAAGTAGTATTTATGACGGATCATTGCCTTCTACAGCACTATATGGTCGATAAGACTTTGTCCAAGATTTCATGTATCATAGTTGATGAGGCACATGAAAGAAGCCTAGACACTGATCTACTTTTAGCATTGATAAAGAATCTTCTCCTTCAGAGGCTTGATCTGAGGCTTGTTATTATGTCTGCCACAGCTGATGCAGCCCAGCTTGCGGATTACTTCTTTGGCTGCGGAACATTCCACGTGGCTGGTAGAACTTTTCCGGTTGATATTGAATATGTTCCCTGTGAATCCACTGGATGTCTTGGTGTTGGCCCAATCTCCTCCTATGTGTATGATGTTGTCAAGATGGTGACTGAAATCCATGAAACCGAGGGAGAGGGAACAATTCTAGCTTTCTTGACTTCTCAGATTGAAGTTGAGTGGGCTTGTGAGAAGTTTCAAACATTGTCAGCTATTTCTTTACCTTTACATGGCAAACTATCCTATGAAGAGCAGCATAGAGTTTTTCTCAGCTATCCGGGAAAGAGAAAGGTAATATTCACTACAAATGTTGCTGAGACATCATTGACAATTCCAGGGGTTAAATATGTTGTTGATTCTGGCATGGTCAAAGAAAGCAGGTTTGAGCCTGGCACTTGCATGAGTATTCTCAGGATATGCAATGTCAGCCAGAGCTCAGCTAAGCAGCGGGCTGGCCGTGCTGGGAGAACTGAACCAGGAAGATGTTATCGACTGTACTCAGAAAGTGATTTTGAAGGTATGTCTCATCATCAGGAACCTGAAATTCGCAAGGTTCATCTTGGTGTTGCAGTGCTGAGGATTCTTGCCTTGGGCATCAAGAATGTGCACGATTTTGATTTTGTTGATGCACCTAGCCCTAAAGCTATTGAGATGGCCACCAGAAATCTGGTACAGTTAGGAGCTGTTGGGAAAAAAGACGATGCTTATGAATTAACTATAGAAGGGCACAAAATAATTAAGTTGGGTATTGAACCTCGGTTAGGCAAATTGATCCTCAGTTGTTTTAATCAATGTTTGAGTAGAGAAGGTGTTGTTCTTGCTGCTGTTATGGCTAATTCCAGCAGCATCTTTTGTAGGGTTGGTTCTGAAGGAGACAAGCTAAAATCCGATTGCTTGAAGGTGCAATTTTGCCATCCAAATGGTGATCTCTTCACTTTACTTTCTGTTTACAAGGAATGGGAGGCTGTGCCTAAGGAAGGAAAGAATGCCTGGTGTTGGGATAATAGCATCAATGCCAAATCCATGAGAAGATGCCAGGAGACTGTGCAAGAACTGGAAGCTTGCCTTAAGAGCGAACTTAATATCATTGTTGCAAGCCACTTGCGTTGGGATCCTCAGATGCATACCGAGCATGATGAAACTTTGAAAAGAATAATACTTTCTTCACTTGCAGAGAATGTTGCTATGTATTCTGGATATGATCAACTAGGTTATGAGGTTGCACTCAGTGAAAAGTACATCCAACTACATCCGTCCTGTTCGCTGTTAAATTTTGATCGACGACCAACCTGGGTAGTGTTTGGTGAAATCCTTTCTGCAGCTAATGAGTATCTGGTCTGTGTTACTGCATTTGAGTTTAGTTCTCTTTCTGCTCTTAGTCCTTCCCCGTTGTTTAATTTTCTGGAGATGGATGCTCAAAAGCTGGAAAAGAAAGTTTTGACAGGTTTCGGGAGCATGCTATTGAAAAGATTCTGTGGAAAATGTAACAGTAGTGTCAATAACCTTGTTTCACGCATTAGAACTAAAAATATGGATGAAAGGATTGGCATTCAAGTTAATGTTGGTAAGAATGAGGTTCTGTTATATGCTTCATCCAGTGACATGGAGAGTGTTTTGGGTCAAGTGAATGATGCACTAGAGTATGAAAGCAAGTTGTTGCAGAATGAATGCTTGGAGAAATGCCTATTCAGTGGTGGATCGGCTGCATCGGCCTCAGTTGCCCTCTTTGGAGCTGGTGCAATTGTTAAACATTTGGAGCTTAAGAAGAGAATCTTGGCTGTTGACATATTTCATTCAAATACAAAAGCAGTTGATGATAAGGAACTGCTGATGTTTTTGGAGAGAAACACATCAGGTGATATTTGTGCAGTGCACAAGTCCTCAGGTACTGGCTACGACAATGAGGAGAACAGATGGGGCAGGGTAACATTTCTTTCCCCTGATGCTGCTAAACAAGCTATGTTGTTGAATCAGGTAGAATGTAGTGGTGGCTTTCTAAAAGTTGTTCCTTCGAGGAGTGTATTTTGTAATGATCAAAAGCAGTTCTCCTCTGTCCTCAGAACTAGAGTAAATTGGCCTCGTAGATGCTGTAACGGTGTAGCTATTGTAAAATGTGAGCCAAATGATGTTGGTTTTATGGTAAAAGATTTCTCTGTCGTAATGATAGGTGGAAACACCATCCGTTCAAAGCCAAGCAATAAGTACTCTGACAGCATAGTAATATCAGGACTTAATACCGATCATTCTGAGACAGAGGTACTCGAGGTTTTGAATGGAGCAACAGATGGGAAAATTCTGGATTTTTTCTTTGTGAGAGGAAGTGCTGTGGAAAATCCTCCAGTTGCAGCTTGTGAAGAAGCACTTAGGAGAGAAATATCCCCCTTCATGCCTAAAAAAGCACCTTTTGTCCAGTCTATTCGTGTTCAGGTCTTCCAACCAGAACCAAAGGACACTTACATGCGAGCGTCTATCATGTTTGATGGAAGTCTTCATCTTGAAGCAGCTAAGGCTTTGGAGCATATTGATGGCAAGGTTTTATCTGGATGTCTTCCCTGGCAGAAGATAAGATGTCAGCAACAGTTCCACAGCTCTGTTTCCTGTCCTGCACCTGTTTACCATGTTATTAGGAACCAGCTGGATTCTTTACTCCCATGCCTCCAGCGAAGAAATGGTATCCTAACTTCTCTATATTATATTTCTTTTTTGTGTTTTTTTTGTTTTGAAAATTTTAATTTAATTAATGATCATCTTGCTGAATTGCTTCTTTAAAAAGGCATGGCGAAGTGGGAAATAAACTATTGAGCAATGGCTTATATGGTATTTAATTTAGGTGACAGAGTTAGTGTACCTCATTACTTCCACTGATCCAAATTGCTGCTGTCACTTTTTTGTTTCCTTATTTCCTAGAGCAGAATGAAATTGGACTTGGACAAATTCTTCATTTAAAAGTAAAGTAGATACTAATAAAAGCTACAAGTTGAAACTATTTGCTCCATAATATCAAAAGTTGTCTAATACAATCACGCCGTTGGAGTTAAGCAGTTGTCTTCTGATAAAAGAACAGTACTTAAGCCCTATCATAAACCTTTACTATTATCTCCCAGATTCGATGTTGATCTGATGACTACTTGCCTTGTACGGAGAAATAACCTTGTCTGGTCAAATTCTAAACGGTAATTGGAAAAAAACATTCTTGCATTCTACGGATTACCCTCTCTACATTTCTGTCCTGTTACATTCTGGTGATGCAGAAATATATAGGATATAATTAGAACAAGGTTTATTAAAACAACTTTTTTAATAAACTTTTAACAGTACAAAATTTTCGGAGACAAGTTGATCAGGTGGTACTTCACTGCTGAGAAGACTTTGGGATTGTTTTGCAGGTGTGGAGTGCAATCTGGTGAGAAATGAGAATGGTTCTTATAGGGTTAAAATATCTGCAAGTGCTACAAAGATTGTGGCAGAACTGAGAAGGCCATTGGAGCAACTGATGAAAGGCAAGATTGTGGATCATGTGGGAATTTCTCTAACTGTTGTTCAACTTCTATTTTCTAGGGAAGGGAATAATATCATGAAGATGGTTCAGCAGGAAACCGGAACCTATATTCTTTTTGACAGGCACAGCCTTTCTGTGAGAATCTTTGGTTCCTCCGACAAGATTGATATGGCTGAGCGGAAGTTTGTTAACTCCCTTCTGGCACTACATGAAAGCAAGCAACTTGAAGTGCATCTTCGTGGAGGACTTTTGCCTCTTGACCTGATGAAAAGAGTTGTTCAGAGTTTTGGACCAGATCTTAGTGGTCTCAAACTAAAGGTGCCCGATGCAGAATTCTCTCTGAACACCAAGCGCCATTGCATCTCTGTCAAAGGTACCAAAGACATGAAGCAGAAAGTTGAGGAGATAATTTCCGAAATTGCTCAAAGTGGTCTTCCAAGTAGAATGATGGACAATGAGACTGACTGCCCCATTTGCTTGTGTGAACTGGAGGATGCTTACAGACTTGAAGGTTGTACCCACACCTTCTGTCGGTCGTGCTTGCTGGAGCAGTGCGAGTCTGCAATCAGAAGCCGGGAAGGTTTCCCGCTATGCTGTATGCATAAAGGTTGTGGGGCACATATTCTAGTTTCTGATTTGAGGTCTCTGTTGTCGAGTGATAAGTTGGAGGAACTTTTCAGGGCTTCTTTAGGGGCATTTGTAGCAGCAAGTGTGGGTCGCTACCGGTTTTGCCCCTCCCCCGACTGCCCTTCAGTTTATCATGTTACTGAATCAGGAGAAGTTGGTGCACCTTTTGTCTGTGGTGCATGCTATGTGGAGACATGTACGAGTTGCCACCTGGAGTATCACCCCTACATCTCATGCGAGAAGTACAAGGAGTTCAAGGACAACCCAGATTTCTCTCTAGAGGAATGGGCCAAGGGGAAAGAGAATGTGAAGAAATGTCCTGTTTGTGGATTCACGATAGAGAAGATAGATGGGTGCAATCATATCGAGTGCAAGTGCGGAAAACATGTTTGCTGGGTTTGTTTGGTATTCTTCAGCAGCAGCGACGATTGCTATAACCATTTGAGGTCTCTTCACCATGCCATTATATGAGGTACAAAGAACTAAAACTCTGTAAAGATTCTCTGCTTGTGTATGTATTTCTGGAGCTTTGAATATATCTAAACAAATGAATGTAGTATATACAATAGTAAGCCATCTAAATATTACCCCTGTAAGTATGTTTATATAGACACTTGTGTAATTATATGTGTTCATAACTTGTAACTTTCTTTCATTGATAAAGCTAGTTGCCTCAAAGAATAGTTTGATTGTTCTTTTAGAGTTGATTGCTTGAATGGTCACTCAACTCGTAGTAATTGGCCATCAAAGTCATCTACTTCTTTTGTTTTTCGAAATGTCATCTTACTTTACCTAGTCATTTTACTCGGATTTTGTATTTTCGAAGAAAAGTAATAACGTGACAAGTTTATAATTCTAATAAAAACTTTTAAAAAAAGGACAAAGAAGTTCATTACCACATATATTGCCATCCTAATCATTCACCCCATCCCACACCTTTTTTTTTTTATTTCCAAAACTTAAAAATGACATTTCCCTATATATACACTTGGCCTTTGGTCTATCACAAATAATAGGTCAACTTACTAAATGAATAACTAGTTATTTTAAGTGATGAAATGGGCTTCTGCAGAACACATTCTTCAACAATTGTTATTTTAAAGCATATATTCATATTCTATAGTAGAAAGAATTTGTTTTCTTTTAATATTTTGGCATTAATTCATTGAATGGTGATCACAGTAGTCGGTGCAGGTAGGGCCAATATTCTATTTTTTAAAACATTTTTTTATTTTTTTTCTTTGACTGGAAAGTCATCATAGTCCATTATAGGAATTTGATATGTAGATACTGAAAATGTGCACCACCTAACTAAGGGTGTTTTCGGTATGAAGATGAGGTGTGTTGCAAAATGTGGAAGACACAATCAAATGAAATGTGAACTTGTTTTTCCTTTTCCGTTGTTATTTTTCCTATTTTTAAGAAATTTATTTCCTCTAGAAAATATTTTTTCAAAATTTTTAATCAATTAAATATGAAAAAAAAAACATTTGAAAATATTTTCCTCCATGCCAAATATACCCTAAATCTCGTTTTATTTTATATTACTCTTAGAATCACACAAAAGAATCAAGTATATGAAGTAGAAATAATTGACTATTAAAATGTTAATTGGACCCTTCTATGTCACATTTCTTTTCCCTTCATTTTATTAAAAGCTAAAATTAAAATTAACAAAATAAGTTTAAATTTCTTTAAAGATTGAATAATTGGCCCTACCAATGCACAGTCCAACACTACACACCACACCGCCTACTGCCACCCTTCCAATAAAAGCCAAATTATTATTCCGTCTGTCTTAATTTATGTGAGATTATTTGATTAACATGATATTTTAAAAAAATAAAGATTTTAAAAATATATGATTCAAAATAAGTTGTAAATATTTGTATGACTATAAATCATCTTATTAAGTATAAAAAAAGAAGAAGAGATTTTAAACTTAAATAATTCTTAATTATAGAAATGTGACATTTTTTTTAGACAAACTAAAAAAGAAAGTGTATCACATAAATTGAGAAAAACGACTAAAAGACAACTATTCTAAAAGTAGATTTTCATTTTTATTTGTCATTTTTAACGTATAAAAAAATCAAAAAAAAAAAACAATCATGTTTTATTTTTAATATTAATTATTTATTCTTCAAGACCTAATACATATCAATTAGTATAGATATTATAATAAAATACTCATATCAATTATTATTTTTAAAAGGGAAATAAAATTTGTATTGAATAAATAAAAATAAATGAAGGAAGAATGTTTTATTAATAAATTGTTGGAGAATGTGTTTAAATAAAGATCATTTTACAAGCTCAATTCACCAAATAAACACTAGTTTCTACATTTAGTTGACCTACCCTTTAGTAGGTATTATTATTATTTGTGATGGACCAAAGGCCAAGTGTAAACAAAGAGACATACTAATGTGAATGGCATTTTTTCCAGTTTTGATTGAATAGTCATGTTGGCCATGCAGCATGGTCCATGCTTCTAATAGTTCTGGTTCAACCGTTAAGATATTATCTGATATAATTTTAAAAAATTAATTCATCTTGACGTTTTTGAGTCTCAAAACTTTGAATACTCATTTTTTTATGATAACTCAAAAGAAAGCCTCAACCAATTGAATCATAAATGATCTTATATTACCCCTAACTAATTTCCTTCTAGTTTCAATGTGAAATTTATCGGTCTAAAGTAAATTTTATGAAAAGCCTCTTCTCAAGTTTAATCAATAACACTTTTCATTTTATTTGATACGAAAATAAAATAAAATAAAAGATTTGGCATATGCATATTATTAATTGATTCGTGATCAAATATAATTAAGAAGAGTTATATGCTTACATAACTTACCTCTCGGACCAAGAAGGAAAGTCTCAGATATATGTAGAGTTCTTGATATTGCTTTGTTTTTCTTCTTCTTTCCTATTGGCGAGTTTTGATTCTTCTATTCGAAGTTTCTAATCTTAAACTTATCTTGATATTTGGGCAGTATTGGGCGTTGAATGAAAATTTTAAAATTAAATTACTTTGAAATATAAATAGATACAATATATTATTCTCTACACGAGAACAAACCAAAATAACGACTTAATCAACAAACAAAAAGAAAGGCAGACCACTTTTAAATTACCTGTTAAGACGGATCTAAGATCTTAAAATTATGAGTTCAAGATCTTATAATTGTTACATAGATCTACAATAAAAAAATTAACACAAATATAAAATATGAACCAAAACTATTAAATTCTATCAAATTCACATTTTGTAGGTAAATTCACCCCTTACCACTAATACCTTATATGTCACTGATTAATTTATTTAATTCTACTAACTAACTTGCTTAACGAGTTACAATACCTTATTAACATTCACTTAAATTTCATTTCTTAGATCTGTTTACTTTTAACACCTTGTTTGGATGGTCGTTATTCATTGTATTGTATTAACCGTTAAAATATTAGTTTAAATATAATTTTTA
This sequence comes from Solanum etuberosum, assembly GCA_029582245.1. NCBI lineage: Eukaryota > Viridiplantae > Streptophyta > Magnoliopsida > Solanales > Solanaceae > Solanum > Solanum etuberosum. Next base: position 68,115 of record JAJONR010003905.1, on the reverse strand, counting down.
TTTTGATTGCTACTTAAATTGTATAGTATCATATCATTTAAATTTATCGTAATATAACAATGAAATTTTTATTTTGTATAACGATTTATTACCTTAATTCAATAATCTTATTTTATTATTTATAATACTTTTCTATAGTACGTTTACCCCGTACCTTATTTTGTTTATAGCTTTATTGTTCAGATTGTTGATAAGTACCACTAACATTATGTAAAATGAATAACGATATAATCTACTCAAACATTATATTCATTCAAAACTATCATACAATACAATGCAATGCGTAATAACCATCCAAACAGATTGTTAACAAACAGATATAAACAAAAATCCTAATCATTTTTTTTAAAGAAAAAAAGTCTGAAATATATATGAACTTTGACCGAAATTGCTGTAATAATCTCAAATTTAGGGGAGGACCTATTAACTGCATTATTGAATAGTGTATTTTAAAGATATATAAGTGTGACAACAATATTTATGATGTTCACGTGAGCACCTATATATCTTTAAAATACATTATTAAATAGTGTTAATAGGTCCTGCTCAAAATTAGGAATTGTTAACTTAATTTCGGTCAAAGTTCAGATATATTTCGAACAATTTTCCTTTTTTTAATATAGGTTTATCCATATTAACAATAATAGTCAATTAGTCCCCTTAATCCTTTAATTACGTGATGTAAACCTCCACGACATCATTTTTTACGCAACATAGTACGGGAAAACATTTCTTGACTCTCACAAATCCACCACAAATCTTTAAATCTCTTGCAAATTCTTCTCTTAAAAATAAAATAAAAAACTAACAAACACAAATAGACCCAAAAATTTATCTTACTTTAAACAGCTCATATGTAGCTTAACTGAGAAAATTACGAAAAGGGGTTATAATTTTCTTGATAGATTTTCTTGAATTTGTGTTTTTTTAAGGTACTTTTAGTGTCACTCTACTCATTTTTTTCATCTTCCTCTGTTGTGCTGTCTCAATTAAAAGGGTTACTTTTCTTGGTTTCTTGAAATTTTTCTAAAAGGGGTTATTTTTCTTGAAATTTTTTAAGGTAGTTTAGTTACAGTGTACTCATTTTCATTCTTGATGGATTGGTATAATAGGAAAATGGTAGTTGTAATTAAAGATGGAATGGCTATTTGTTTGAATTGTTCACCAGAAAGCTGTCCTAAAGAATGTAGGATTAGTCAATTTTTTCCTCCTCCTTCTAGTCCTATTAGAAGTGAAAATCATCCTATGCCTTATTTTTTTGTTATTTTGCTTTGTGTTCTTGGGGCAATGTTTGTCTTCATTTGTTATATGATTACTCTTAAGAAGTACAACATGAATACAAGGAGAAGTGATGATAATTTGAGTGGAAATGATGATGGTTTTGTTGATGATAATATTGGGTCAGATATGGATCATCCAATTTGGTATATACATACAATTGGACTACCACGATCTGTTATTGAGTCGATACCTGAGTTTAAGTATATAAAGATTGATTCTTTGATTGATGGGATTGATTGTTCTGTTTGTTTGAGTGAATTTGAAGAAGATGAGAGTCTTAGGTTGTTGCCTAAATGTAGTCATGCTTTTCATGTGACTTGTATTGATACTTGGTTAAGTTCACATATGAATTGCCCGGTTTGTCGTGCTCCTATTGTGTCTGATTTAAATGCTGCATTAGGGATAAATAATGTGGAAGTTTCTTCAACTGATGTGGATGGTTCTAGTGGAGATGAGGTGAATCATGTGGAGAATGAACGTACGGGGAGTGAAATGGAAAGTCAAGAATTGGATGAGGGGGGAAATGGTGAAATGAGTGTACGAGATGAAAATATTGTTGCGTTGTCAAATGAAGAAGGGCAAATTGTGGGATTTTTGGAGAAAGTTCATCATGCTGTTGATGAAAAGCCAAAGGGAAAAGGGTTGCGAATATGTAGTGATTTAGCTGAGCATCGAGATAAAGGAAACAACGTAATGCATACAGAAATGAGGTCAGTTTCAATGGATCCATCAGCTGTTAAAGTGGTTAGTCGTGTTATGAGTCAAATGACTTTGGGAAATAGCGGTGAAGGGTGTTCTAATTCGAAGGATCAACTTGCTGAAGGAAAGGCTGAAAATTCTGATGCAGCTGCAAAGAGAGGAAACAGAAACTCGAGATTATATGAAGCGATGAAGTGTTCTTCCTTTGGTCGTTCGTTGCAAAAAGTGCCAATTTGTATGAAGAGGTCCTTCTCTAGTAGTGGTATTCACAAGTGACAAAGAGATCAAGAACACACAAGTGACAATCAATCAATGTAAGTGAAGCTTTGAAAGACTTTGCTTTCTTGAATTTCAATAGGAGTTCAAGTTTTTGCATTTGGAAACGTATCGAAAACATATTGGCAAATAGTGTCCACATAATAAGAACTGATGAACAGCTGAATTGAGCTGATTCACAAACTTCAAAGATAAAAAAAAGAGAACTATAAATTGTCTTAAGTTTCATTTGTCAATGTTGTTGATGCACTTAACAAGCAAATATGGTACTGTGATTTCGATTTGTGATGATGAAGTCAGAGATGTATCGTTAACTCGTTAACGATATTTCTTCAGAATGTGAATGATATTGTAAGGTTCTTGACATAAACAGAATCAAATTCAGGAATTTCACTTTGTTGAAAGGAAAAAGATATTATTTGTGCTGATGAAGGTGTCTGTTACCATCTGTCGTCTATTATGTTTTAATTACCACATTATTTCGTTGGTTCTTTAGATCTTTCCTTATTAGTTAGACATGTTTTCTTTAATCCCGTATTTTCTTTTTATAACTACTTTGATTTGCTGCACCTGAGCTGAGAGGGTCTTTCAGAAATAACCTCTATACTTCCACAAGTAGAGGTAAGGTTTGTGTACACTCTACCCTCCATAGTGGGATTATAGAGGATATGTTGTTGTAAGCATACAAACAGTTTCTCACAAAAAGAAAATAACTTTGTTAGTCTTGCAGCAGTGAAGACAGTAAATTTCAATATATAATATATATGTATAAAAGGATAATGTTTGACCTATACACACAATATAATTTTCCGACAAAGAGTATTCAATTGACCTATCTTCCGCAGCGGTAGCTCAGCTCTGTTAAGCCGTGAACATACCGTGCACTTTGACTCACAGAAGAACAATAACCATAGGATGCATATGGTATTAACACTGCTGAATTAGTTGTTCTATTAGGCTATGCTTAAAGAAATGTTTACCGTATCAGGTCATTCAAATGATATTTACGGACAAGTCTTTTTAAAAAGTGAAATTTGTAATTTTGAATATAAACCAAATTACCTGCTATATTTAGTTAACGCTATATATTTTTTTTAGCCTCTTTTTAAAAGAATGTTTTTTTCTTTTTTTGACAACTTTTTCAGTCTAATTTTCTAGATGACATGTTTAAGACCACAAGATTAAACGTCATTTTGGTATATTCTATGTATATTTAGTTTAAAACAAGATTTGAAAATCTTCGTTATTTTGTTAAATTTCGTGTCAAATTAAAATCATACAAACAAATTGAAACGAAAGGGGTAACATACATGTACTAACCTTGACATTGAAAGTGTATAGTCCCATATGACCAACTGTGGTAACATTAAGGTGGAGAACTGTGAGAAACATATATAGAGAATAATAATGGATTACAAAAAATTGTTGTGGTTGTTGGTGTTTCATTCTAGAGCGGAGCTAGCGTGTCGGCTACAAATTTGATTGATTCAGTAACTTTGGTTCTAATTTTGTATTTGTATTACAGTTCGTCTCTCTCCACTCTCTGCCCTCTCTCGCTCACCTCTCTCCTTTCTTTCCCAATCTCGCTCGCATATCTCCTTCATTTCCCAATCTCGCTCACCAGATATACAAATACATATGTATATCAGTTACATATATACAATTATTTTGACAGATATACACATACAATTCGCCTTTGTCCACTCTCTGCCCTCTCTCGCCCGCCTCTCTCCTTTCTCCAACATGTAAATACGAATCTTAATTAGCAAACTATAGTTATGAAGCATAATTAAGCTATTTTTGAGTGGCTATATGCGAAAATTCCCCTAATTTTATTATTACTAAAAAATTGGGCCCTTCAAATTTGAGGGTCTAATGCCTCATTTTTAAAGGCATTGAGTCGCCCCGTCTGTAGTCAAGGAGAAGAGAGGAAACAACTAGTTATATGATTGGTATATTTTGCTCAATACTCTTTTCGCAGTCGTATAAAATGTAACTGAGAATTTTGTAGAGATTCTTCACTTTGATGGTAAAAAAAAGGGTTCTTTCTTTTGTACTACTTTTTCATTTTGAGTTCAAGAGTTTCAACAACTCTTTCTCATCTTCCACTGTTTTCCTCTCTTCTTCTTGATGAGTTCCTATATATAATAGGAAAATACTAGTTATAATAAGTGAAAAATTGGTTATTTGTTTAAATTGTTCACCAGAAAGGTGTCCTACTGAATGTGGGATGGGCTTTTGCCTAAATGTTGTGTAAATTTCCGTTAGTAAATTAATAATAGCATCCAAACAAACATAAATTAAAACATAGGAGCTCCCCCACCCGTTTTACTCGTTTGGTTATCTGAACTCACAACCTTTGAATCGGAAGTGAGAGGTGCTTGCTATCCGGGTTATTCCCTCTTGTCAATACTTTTTTCAATAATACATAGAAAAATCGGACACTAAATGAACTAATGACAAGAAACTAAGCAATAATGAGAATAAACAAAATAAAATAAAAGATCCTTCCTTTTGCTTTTATTTTTTTCTTACAATTTTGATCTTAGGTTGCTGACAAACACCCCATACAAATATTCCACATGGAAAAAGTCATGCAATTATGCATAACTCAAAAAAAATATTAGAGGTTTTGTATGGCTACCCATGAGAAACTCATAAGCAAATAAAGGACATAAAATAAAATAGAAAAATTACAAAATGAAAGTAACAATTAACACCATGCAATAGCTCTATATCACATGCATGAAAAACTCCAAAACACTCCAATCGTTCAATTTCCATTTTCTTAGTTCAAACTTGAAACCTTCTGATACTTGAAAATAATTATGTCAATTATATACGTCTCAATCTCAAGCACGTCAGCAACGAGAGGACAGAAGGAAAATACTTAATTCTTGGCCCATACTTCCTTCAGGGTCAATCAAATGAAATGATTCTGAGTTATCATAAGATCCATGGACCCTCTCAAATTTTCCTCTAAGATACATAATATCATCATCACAATTAGTATTCTTTTTCCCATGAATAATCCCTGCTCCAATATTTACTAATTCTATTTGTCCCAATACTTGTAAATCACTTTTTGTAGGTTTTCTTTTCACAGCAAATCCTACTTTTTTCCCATTACAATACATTCTCAAAATGGATTGATTTCCACCATTATTACCACTCTCCAAAGCAATTCTCACAATACCTCCTTGCATTTCCCTGGTATGGAGACATAATATAATTAAATAAATGTGCTTGATCATAGTAGGCAAATATATCTAAGTTCAAATTAATTATACCATTACTCAAAAAGCATAATATATTCCGTATGTTTGCACTCATTAAAAAAAAAATAGGCTTGACACATAATATAATTAAATATGTAAATGAGAGTTCTCGAACAACTTATAGTAACTATTAGTATACGAGATGGTCACACTCACATTCTTCAATGTATAGGTTGAAATTATTTTTTATTAGATATTCTTAACAAAATTCTTGATTTCACCGATAATTCTCAATGTCACCCAAAAAATTTAAAATAGTTCACGTGTTTGACTCATAAAAAATAAAAATAAAAACTAGGCTCCACACGTGAGACATGTTTAGACATATATAGTATAGTCAAATAATTGAAAGAGGACTATCTCTAAAACCCTTTAAGTTTTTAGATAAGATGATCAAATAGTTCAGTACCTGGCGAGAGTAGAAGTGGAGACAGCAAGTTCAAGGAGGATAATCGGGTTGGTGGATTTAGGGTTTGTTTGTATACAAAAGCTGACTTTTCCTCGGCGATAGCCAAAGATGGTCCCCGTCATAACGGAGGATGATGATAGTGATGACTGATGACGGTGATTGTAGTTGAAGTTGGAGGGAATATTCTTGTAGTTTTCTTCATCGTTTTCGACAAATGTGCAGTTGCAAGTGGGGATGAGTAGCTCCACTAGAGAGCGGAGGAGCCTCCACGATCGGACTTGTTTATGGCAGTCAACGGTGGTGATAGTGGTGGTGCCGGCGGTTGTAGGGTATGAACTGATCATTTTGGTAATGGTCAGAAAAATAATTAGCTAGAGGCTCATCGAATTGGTTTGAAGGATGACTATAGTTTATATAGAGTCATAAAGTACCTATTTTGGCCTCGAAAAGAATTACTCTGCTCGTCTCAATTTATGTAATGTTGTTTGATCGAATATGTATATAAGAACTTCTTTAAAAATGAAAAGTTTGAAACTAAATAATTTATTACTAAATATAAAAAGATATTTATTCTTTTTTCAATTAACTAAAAAAGAAAATGCATCACAAAAAGAGTAGCTTTTTAAACATTGATATATAGTGAATGATTTTTTTATAAATAACTTGTTATAACAAGTTATTTATGATTTATTATAGGTTCCCAATTAATGCTATTAAAATTTATTTTAAATTGTAAAAATCAACAACGATGACACATTCAATATAATAATGTTACTAGTAGGGTTTGCAAAAGAAAACATATATGCATCCCTTAATTATATCCACATTGATAGAGACAAAAAAAAAAGTGTTTTTGATAGACTTAAATTGTATAAATCGTTGGTGTCAAAAATATTTTACACTATTTAGATAGATATAGTTATTGTATTTAGCTAGTAGATATGTAAATTGTTATTTTAGGTTAATTTAATTTGATATATATTGTAATGTTTTTTTTCTCTTTCGCACTATATAGTACAACAAACTTCAGACAAAAATATATTACTAATATATTCAGTATAATCTCATAAGTAGATCAAAAGAAAATAGAATGTACATATGCACCTTATCTCTACCTTTTAAAGATAGAGAAATTATTTACGAAAGATCCTCGGACCTCGACAAAACTAATTATTTAAATAGTGTTTAAAAGTGTCAATAAAAATATAAATTAAAAATAAAAGAGCTATAATGGGGTTTGGTGCCTTGGTAGGGAACATGGAATCTAAGAGCTTATATTATATAACATAGTAGTACTTATATAGTATTATTACTTTTATATATTTTGCAACTATTCTTGTCTGTTACTGTGGTGCTTGTCTAGCTAATCTTGCAAAAATTTCCAAAATACTTTTGAATATTCTTTCTTATGGTTAAAATTTGAGGTCTTTGACGACAAAACAAAGAAATTTGCATATATGAGTCTTTTCGTGATCTCTTTTCTTGATTATTTTTTTAAAAAAAAGTTATCACTTCATGTATTTATCGCTATCTCAATTGTATTACTTTACTGAAATCTTAAAGAGCCAAGTAAATTTAACGGTTAAATTTGAGGTCTTTGATGATAAAACTCAAGAAATTTGCATACATGAGTCTTTTTATGATCTTTTCTTGAATTCTTAAGAAAAAAATGTTGCACTACCTCGACTGTACAATTGAAATCTTAAAGAGCCAAGTAAATTTAAAAAAAATTAAAGAAGACTTCTTATTCTCATGGCTTGGTATATATGTCGTATCAAATTCACATTAAAAAATAAATTTATTAAGAAATCAAATTTTTTTTTATAAAATCTGGTCTAATACTTAGAACTTTCCTTTCTTGCTTTATAAATATTTCGCCTAATAGCTATAAATATTCATTAAGTATATTTTTAATATAAATATAAAATTTTGAACATAAATTATTGAATTTTTCGAAACTCGTAAGCAAAATTATAGATCTACCCTAACCTCAGTGAACATAGGAAATGAGTACTTTTTTAAGTAATAATACTTGTAATCAAGCAGCTTCCCATGAGCTAGCATAAACATCGACAAAGAATTAGTTAATTATCTATTCAATATGTAACGACTAACGTGGCCTATGTTAGTGTAACAAAAACGTATTTTGTTATGATGAAATTGAGTTTAAGTTATATATTGCAGTTAGTTAGTGTAATAAAAAAGAAAAGATAAATTATCTATTATAACGAAAAAAAAATTCTCGAATCAATTTTTAAGTAGACCTTAAGGTGGATGATCATATTACAATGAGTAAAATGATCTAATAATATAAAAGAAAAAATCTTACAGGATATTTTAATAAATGTAATAAATGTCAAGAGGATATTTATTTAAATTATTTTTTCTTCTATCATTATGCCTTTTCTTATATTTAAGCAATGCCACATAAAATTAAATGATTTCTTTTTTGTTGGACCTCTAATTTAAAGGGTGAAGCTCCTTTTTTAAAAATAAAATAATCATATACCGTACAAAACAGCAAATGTGGTCTCACTTACTTCACAATTTAATTGTTTTTTTAAAAATAATTATTATAAACTTGCTAATAATTTCTAACTTTATCCTTTGGACTGACTCTTGGACAAAAAAGAAAAAGAAAAATGACAAATAAAATAAAAACAAATTCTCAGATATTTGCTTTCTAGCCTGGTTTCTCCACTAATGTCCTTCACCTTTTCCTTTTAAATTTTCCTTTTTTGGTTGTCAACTTTCTTGAGAAAGTGACAAGAGAAGAGAAGAGAAGACTAGAGAAGGTGATCATTATTTTAAACAATATATAGAGTAAAAAAAAAAATTATAATGTTGTTGTTTTATTGAATATTTTGTTTTTGGTGTTATCGCAAAGTGTTGTTATAAAAAACATACTACTAATATAACATAATATAAGAGTCGTTTTCAAAGAGAATTTAGTCATTATTTCGTGAAATGTTATTATAAAGAATGACGATAATAGAAAGGTTTAACTGTATCTAATGAGATTAGTTATCCTATTTTTTATATGGGATAAATTAGTGGGTTGGTTTTAAATATGTACAATAAAGTAATTAGCTTATAACAAATATAGCTATGTTTTATTTACATAAAAATAGTCAAACGTTATAGGAAGTATACACTGATTATACACTGTAGTTTGTCAAAAATCATAAAAAGTATACATTTACTATACAATATAGTGTACATACAAATGAGTTATACACTGACTATCGTGTGAGTTGATAACCCTCATATTAGATATTAATCGATAATAACAAGTATTATAATTATATTTTAACTTAAAATCACAAAAAAAAAAAATTATTTTAATACATTTAAATTTTATATTATATAGAATCGAACTAAAATTCAAAATAAAACGGATGTTAACATTCATAATTTTGAACTTTCTAAGTTCTACTTATGTCAAAAGAAAACTCATTTGACCTAATGGAGTCCAAATCAATCATTTAAAATACTTACTAACATGACATCAATTTTAAAATGACTCATTTATAAATAGCTTATTTTATCCTCTCTCGTTTTTTCCCTCTTTTTCTCTTTCTTTTTGAGAAAGAATGAAACTAAAAAGTGAAGGATCGAACTTTCATCAATTATATTAAAGTTAATAATCAATTAATTGAACTAAAATTTAAGGAGAAAAGTCTGAAATATATTCGAACTTTGAACAAAATTGTTGTAACAATCTCGAACTTTGGAAATGACCTTTTACTCAAGCACTATTTAATAGTGTATTTTAAAGGTATATATGTGTCCACGTGGACATCATAAATATTGCATCATTATAAATAATAACGTGTCCATGTAGGCACATATATACCTTTAAAATACACTATTAAATAGTGCAGGTGGGTAATAGGTTCTGCTCAAAATTTGAGATTGTTACAACAATTTCGATCAAAATTCGGATATATTTCGAACCATTTTCCCTAAAATTTATAATTTATGAATTTAATACGAACTTAGTGCCAACAAAAAAGTAACACAAACTAACTACCTTATAAATAAACTCATTATGTACTTATTATTTTTTAAAATCATTTGTGCATAACTCCAAAATCCCCCCCCCCACCCCCCACACCAAAAAAAAAAAAAGATGCTAATGAAATGAAACCAAGAAAGAAAAAACAATTCCCTTATATTGTGGTAGAAATGATAGGAGAAATTGGTTGAACAAGACAAAAGAGAGCAAAGTGGTTTGTGGTTGGTTTATTGGACAATTTCACATGTGATCCATATTTTGGTTCTTAATTTCTTCTTTGGTCATGTCATATGATATACATCTGATTTTATTTTACAGAATATCTATGCAAATAGAGGGAATCAAAATATTTCATTAATTAATTCTTAGTATATATATTATTATTTTTGTATATTACATAAATTTTTTTATCATAAATATAAAATTTCTGTCAAAATTATTTGACTTTACCAAATTTATAGCTACTATTATGACTCAGCCCTATATAGCATACATATATTGACAGCGGGGGGGAAAAGTTAATACTTTTTTCGAAGCTGATATATTTTGAATTTCTTTAGAAATTGATGATCCTTCCTTCTCACACAATAGCACAATATAGTCTTTTAGGGTTATATAATTTTGTATAGAGAGAATATATTCTTTTGATTTCTTTCTTTTACATGAATATAGATTTAAAAACTTGAATAATATAGATGGTCGCATCCAATTCATATATATTGCAAGAAAATTGATTAAAGTAACCAATATTCGAAATTGAAGCATTTTCTATTGATTATATAATCATTTCACTATTTCACTATGCTCCATTGTGATTTTGAGATGTATCTATTTTGTCATGTTATAAATTTTATCGCATTACACAATGTGATTGAAAAAAATAAAAATTCAACGACTAGATCGTAGATAGGAATGACAACTGAAATAGAGTGGGGTATGGGGCGGTACAAAATTTGCAATTTGCAGAGAATTTCAAAAGTCTTTTTAGATTTAAGAAAGAAAAAAACATTGTAAAATAATTTTGATTTGTTTATTAAATTAAATATATAAAGATTGCGATACTAAGTGTTGTTTTTGCGTTTAAAGGTTTACGTATTTTAGTTTAGAAATATGATCGTTCGAATGATATTTTTATATTAAGAATTGACTAAACATTTAAGTAGCTTTTAAATGGCTAAAGCTAAATTAACAGTTCAAAAAGTGACTATCAATTCTTACTTTTATGGAATTCATGTCAAATTAACATAGACATAACATGACATCACATGTGTTTGCACATAATTTTTAGTACTTCCGATAATTTTCTTGATTAAAATATTTACTTTAAAAAAACAAATTCTTTAAAATTTGGCAAAATGACTTCCCAATAAGTTAGAAAACAAGCTTTATCAATGATATTTCAAGTTTATTGTCTCCTTCTCACTCACCCAACACCTCGAGCTTCCAATCCCTTGATCATTCCTTCCTTCACCATCCTGAACCCCCACTCTCCATCTAGGGATGGCAACGGGGCGGGGTAGTGTGGGTCAAACTCACTTAAGCCCGTGAAGACTTCGACCCGCCACACTCCACCCTGGAAGGCATGTTTTTTTTTATTTTCAACTCGCCTCGCCTCGCCCCGCCCCACCCTGCATGAACCCCCCCACGTAATTAATTTACTATCATTTGGAAAATAAAGTGCCTAACTGTTTTTTTTTTTAAAATAATTAGGGAAAAGGATCCAAAATATCCTTAAACTATGTGAAAGGAACAAAAATATCCTCGGTTTACAGTTTGGCTCAAAAATGTCCTTGCCGTCAATACTTTGGTTCAAAAATGCCCTTGTAGTCAATACTTTGGTCCAGAAATGCCCCTATAGTTACTAAATAGGTCAAAAATGTCATTTTCGAATACATATATTATTATTTTTCTTTTTAAACACATCTTCTTCCTAATTAAAATATTATTAAAGAACCGTGTGCTTGTTTTCATTCTTTTAAAATCACTTTAACAAATAAAAATGTAAGAAATATTTTTTTCTTCTTAATCTCATTTTATCAATTAAATTAGAATAATTCCATGTACCCTTTCGACAGATAATATATGTCATATATATAAGATCATAGCATATCCATCATTAATTTATATTTATATAACGATAAAAAATAATTATGATAAAATAAGAAATATTTTCATTTTTTATTTTATTATCTGAATTTAAGTAAGATAAACATTTGCTAATTTTAAAAAATATTATTAGAAAAAATTTGTGTTAAAAAGAAAATAAACAATATATTTATTTGAAAAATGACTATTTTTGACCCATTAAATAACAATAAGGGCATTTTTGGACCAAAGTATTGACGGAATGACGGTAAGCGTATTTTTGAACCAAACTACAAACGGAGGGCATTTTTGTTCCTTTCGCATAGTTTAAGGGTATTTTTGAGCCTTTTCCCAAAAAATTATAATCATTTTTCTATGTTAAACTTATTCATCTATTAAGATAATTGAAACGTCTATAAAAAAAAAATCCAGTTAATCCAAATGACATTTTTCAAAAGTTATTCTAATAGCCTAGCAAATCTTTGAATAGCTTACGGTATCTTCATAATTTTTTTTTAGAATATATAGGTTACAGAGTAACTAAGCAAAATAACTTAAAAGAGAAAATTTGATAAGAAAATAAAACATGCTAATAACTTAATAATTTAAAGCAAAGAAATAAGAAAACTTGTTTTTAGTTGAAAAGAAATATAGTGTATTTTGAACTTAGTACTTTTATAACCGATAACCGTATTGCTCCACATAAATTGTCCCGTCCCACACCCGCATAGATCCACCCCGGCCCTGCCCGCACATGATTCAAAGGCTGAGGCATTGTTGTTGTACTGACTGCATAATCAAAAACTTCTCAAAGACACTGAAGGGAATGTTTTGTTTAAATCTCACGTTCAAACCTATTATAAAGTGTGATATTAAGATTATGCATGAGTTTTCATTTAATAACCCTGAAAATTACACAAAAATAAAGTAAGGGAAAAAGAAAAAGGAAATATCAAGTATTGAGATTTTAGCAATGATAAAACGTAGATTATATTATCATATCAAAAGATAAGAGTCATTGACAAGTCTGGTATACTTAACCAACAAGTTAATCCTGATTCATTCTTTTTTCAATATCAACACAACAACGTATGTATTATGTATAATCTTACGAGTGAAGTTTAAAGAGTATGCTTTTACGCGATCTTACTTTTATATCTACTTAAAATAGTTAATTTCTACTATTTTAACAAAGTAAAAATACCAAAGGACTGTATGTGAAGAAAAGAATTTGAATTCTGGCTACAGCGGGGCCCAGCTATTCACTTTTTTTCCATGCGAAATCTTACGTGTGGACGCAAAACTCACATTGCGTCTTCCCGCTTTAAATAGGCCGGTCACCCTCTGACTGCCTCATTGTACGGACATGACCGGCATAACCGGTAACACCGTCGACGTAATAAACCCTCCCATGATTATCTGAAGATCACACATTTCAACATCATAAGTCGTTATTTTTCCCCGAGGTAATCCACGCGCCACCGCCATCACGGCTGAGATAACTCAACGTTGAAAAGTTACCGGCGAGGAAACCGCTTCTCTTTTATGGAGCAGTCAAACAGTGTAGAAGAGAATGCGGCGAAGAAAGTAATAGAGATAGAGACAGAGCAGAAGAGTTCGGGTCAGGAGTCGGATCGAGTTATGAAACCGGATCCGAGATCCGATGTAGAGCAACTTCAACAGTTGGATAAAACTCCTGTTATCAATGAGAGTAGCAAATCGGAGAATGGTTCGATGAAGTCGAGGAAATCGGTGAGCTGGAGCGAGGAATTGGTGGCGGAATCGCCGGCGCCGAGATCTATGCCTTCTGATGACCGTGGATTGAATCCTTATGAGGCTTATACTCCTGCTCCTGAAAACAATTCGTCTTCCTTCAATGTGAAAGGTCAGTATATTTTTTTCTTTATTCGTGTGAAAATAGAGATCTAATTTCTATTTGCTTGGACGATGCTTTATTTCTAGCTGCGAAATCCTTCTCTATACTAGTTATCGCCTTTCGTAAAGGCTTTTGAACAGAGCAGAAACAGATAAGCCAGAGGTTTAAGCATCCTAAGGTGTGAAAAGATCCATTTTTTTTTAAAAAAACTAGCAAATGCAAGTAGAATTCGATTCGACAACTCTGAAATTTCAAAAAAATTGAGCAATCTTTTAGCTCTCAAAGTGTTAATTGGAACACTTTGCCTCGGAGCAAACTGTTCCTTTGAATTGGATGGTTGATGTGAAGTGTAGTATGTTCATTTGCATGAACAAGTTTGATTTGAGAGCTTTTAAAAGATAGAATGTCCCGCAAAACAATAATTTGAGGGGAAAATGATGAAAAGGAAGTAATGCAATGTTTTATCTTGCTGAACAGACACAATGGAGAGCGTCAAAGGTGTGCTTGGTAGATGGGGGAAGAAGGTTGGTGAAGCAACTAAGAAAGCTGAGGATCTTGCTGGCAACACATGGCAACACCGTAAGTTTTTCCTCTTTCATTTTATGGGGATCTCTGAGTTGTGTGTATGTGTTAGTTTGAATAAAGGTGTCGACAGTAATGTCTTGTGGTCCTCCATGCTTATTTGTTCTCTCTCCTTGTATGGATGAATCTTTGGAAGAACTAAGAGATGACATAGGCCTTGTTTGTTTGGGCATTTAGTAAGAGGAAGCTTGTACTAGTGGCACGAAAGAGAACTGATGTGAATTTTAATTAACATTGGACTGAGAAAAGCATTTCATATATTTTTATTTTACTGCACTCCCGTGCTTCCACTTTTCACATTTAAAAAGCAAAGTGTAACACAAGTTTCAAAATTTGTGGCCATAGCATTGGAGTAGGGAATCCCCAAATTTTGGAGAATGATAATATGAACTTTAGATTGTATTGTTTTTAAATTTATCTTGATTATATGATGCATATGAAAACAAAGCTCCCTCAAGCTCTAAAAGATTGTGACTTTATTTTACAGAGCTCCCCCACTTTGCTCCCAAAACCTCAAGGGAGTAATCTCTCTTATCCAAAAAGTGTGTAACTTGTTGAAAGCTAGCAGTGCACTTAGAATGAGCACTCAAGGAAAGTTAAGGCTTTATTTTTATTCATAGATTTGAACTCTCATTTACTATAGTGCACTTATGTTTTACTTGAATAACATATTCCATGCTAATAGTTGAGAATTCCAGAGTCCAGTTCGTATGGCTTTTTAACACTCTCACTTGAATATCATGTGTGACTCTCTTTTTTTGAAAGGGAATCATCTGTGATTCTATTCATCTTGGCTATCCTTGGAATGCCCAGAAAAAACAGAAAATGTTACTTTCTCCAAATCAGTTACTATAGTGGTACTCTAGTTGTTCTTATTGAGAAGTTCGTTCTTAGAATATTTAGACAATCATGAGTGCATTATGGTAAAAATAACACCAATGAAGGATATAATTGTGAAACGATATGCATGTGTAAGTGAACTAACCCCCAAAAATAAGGGAACAAAAAAAGGTTCTATGAATGTGAGGTGAAGTTGAGGTTCGAGTCACCGAAGAATCAAAAGAAGAAAAGAACTACGGTTGGACTTATGGATGAGGTATTTTGGGTTATCTTCCTTTGAACTTAGGGTCTATTGGAAACAACCTCCCTACCCAAAAGGTAGGGGTAAGATCTGCCTACATCTTATCTTCCCCATACCCCACTTATGGGATTACACTGGTTATGTTGTTATTGAGGTTGTCTTTTCACAAAAAAGATAGTAGTACTATGACTTGCTTAAATGTTAAGTTCAAGTTCTGATTTGGCGATGCAGCACCATAGTGAAGAAAGGAGAGAAAAGAATTTTTAAAAAAATAATAAAGAGAAGAATAAAAGGTACCTGGTAGAAGAGTTGAGGTGCGCACAGGCCCAAATACCATCATTATTTTATAAAAAAAAGGAGAGAAGAATACGAAGTTATCACTACATCCTATGGATGTGGATTGTGGAGGAACACTTCGAAAGGATGGGAAGATATTATTGGCAATGTATCTTTTAGGGTCGGGGATGAGAGGAGGATAAGTTTTTGGGAAATAGTTGGTGCAGGGACCTTACTTTGAGAATACATTCCTAAATTTATGGATTATTTCAAGCCAAAAGGATATGACAGTCCATCAATTTTGAAGGTATCTGAGAGGAGAAGTTTTCTGGTATTTGAGGTTTAGAAGAGATTTACAAGATTGGGGGGTGACAGAGTTCCAAAACTTTGACAGAGTTCCTAAACTTGATTGTCTTGCTTCAGAAACAAAGCTTACCTCAGGACAACAATGATGGATGAAAGTGGGGGTTTGGGAACTATGGAATATTTTTTTATGAAGACAGTAAAGCCTATTCTATAAAAATCTACTGGTTAGAAAAAGATTTCCTTTCCACCTAGCTCGATTTGGATTCCTAAGGTGTGTTTTCACTTGGTTAGCAACAAGAAAGGTGATATTGACGTTTGAGAACCTGGGAAAGAGGGAAGTCAATTATGTGTGTTGATGTTTCATGTGCAAGACCTCCAGTGAAGATGTGGAACATCATCTCCTACCTTGTAAGGCAGTAATGAGGCTTGATGGGAAATACTGAGGTGGTTTTTTATTAAGTGGGTGATCCCAGGTTCAGTTGGAATGGTGGAAGACGAAGGAGAAGGCTATGGAATGTTTCTCCTTTTGAATTTGCACCCATGTGGGTGTTTGGAGAAAGAAATAGGATAGCTTTTGAGGGTGTATAAATGAATTGTGTGCAGTTGAGGAGTAACCTTTTGTCCCTTATTTCTTTTTTGGTGGAATCATGAGATTTCTTTGTGTATTGAAGATTGAGTGTCATTCGTAGAAAATCATCTCTTTTTATAGGTTTTCTACTTTTTTAGTATACTACTTATATATGGGCTCGGCCATTCTTTAATAAAATTTATTACTTTAATCTTAAAAAATGAGTGAAGAATCAATTCATAAAATGTTACAAACTCAAGTATGTCAATTGTCAAAAATAAGTTCATAGTCTGAGAACAGTGAATGTTGGAACAAGTTAGACTCATGAAACAATGAAACTTAACCGAGGCATAAAGATAAAAATAAATAGCAAATATATCTCACAACCAGTGTTGTGAAAGGCGATCGCCTCGTCGCTAATGGCAAGAGGCGAGGCAAGGCGACCCTTCATCGCCTTTTAGCTTTGTGGCGAGGCGATCTCCAAAAGGTGACGCCATGGTGTCAAAAGGCGAGAGGCAAGAAAGGCGGGAAAGGCGTCGCCTTTTGTATTATCTTAAAAAAAATGCGACCAATTTAGGGTTTTAAAAGTAAAAAGATAATTTTAGGGTTTTCGACTAGACTCCTCCGGAGTCCAGCTAGACTTTTCCGGCTACTCCAAAGTCCAACCAATACATATTTCTTCTTCAGATTTCTTCTTCCTCGGTTTCTTTTTCCTTCTTCTTCTTCTTCTTCAGACTTCAGAGTCACTTCTACCTCTGTTTTGACTTTTGTTATGTTTTCTCATTCAAGTTCTAGGCTTTTAGTATGTACTATCTATTTTCAGTTTTTGAATTGAGAAATTTGCTAATATGTTATTGCTATTGAGAATTTGATTATTTACATAAGCAATTAAATATTTTAACTTTTTGGTATTAATTGGTATTGCATTATAAAAAGGCGAGCGCCTCGCCGTTTGCCTCGCCTTGTGGCAAGGCAGACCCTTGTCGCCTTTTATCGCCTTTCGCCGTCCAAAACACTGCTCACAACTGTAACTTTTTATACTTGGTTTTATGGTTTGCTGCATTTTTTGAGTTGTGCACATAATCCTCTAACATTTTCGTTTAAAAAAAGGGAGACCATCCTAACGGTAGTAACTTTCGGATAGAAAAAGAACTTGTGTGTTGCATATGATGCATTTGTTAGTCTTTTAAGCACTCAAAACTTGCTTTCACTTATTATTTGTTTTTTGTTTATATAAAACTCATTATTGGTGTGAAAGCTCTAATCTGCATAAAAATCCTCTTATATGGTATTAAACATTATCTTTTATTTGGAAAATATTTATGATAAAAGTTTTTTTTTTTCTATTTTCTGTATAAGCATCTTAATTAGATAAAGAGAACTCCTTAATTTTAGTTTTGTATAAGTAAATTTAATAAACCTAAAGGCATTCTCATTATGGTAATAAATGATGGAATCTAATTTAGATAATGATAGGATAAAGTCTAAAGAAAGATTAAAGATGATCTAAAATCTAAAAGGACCCAAGTGTGTGTCCTAGTAGTCAGTGAAATGGGAGGAGAGAGCCATGAGGTCTCAAGTTTCTTGCGGAGGTAAAAAACATTAGGTGATTTCTTCCCATCTGTCAAAACCTTGGTGGATAGAGTTACTTTGATACATGTTGCTGGTGGGAGGCAGCCTGTATCCCATGGAATTAGTCAAGGTGCGTGCAAGATGACTTGGATACCACGAGTTCACGATTATTTTTAAAAAAAAACTAAGCTAAAAGATAAATATAAAAATCTATAAAAACGACTCCTACAGCCTATCATCTTGTTCTACTATGAATTCTCAAATGCTCTTAGAAGTTCCATCATTCTTTCGGGTGGAAAAGCTCTACTCTAGCACGCAAGTTATTAATATAACTTCCGGGAATCAGGATCAAGCACATGAAATTCATACTCACTAATCCATGGTAGCATCATTCGGTTGTTGATCATTTCATTGAATAAGGTACCTAGCTGACTCACAACTAATGAAGAGATGATGTCACCATGCGACGCGTCTACTACTTGTAATGGAGCCTTTAAAGGTGGAGAATTAGGCTTTGGGATTCCTGCAAAGACAATACAAAAAAGAAATTGAAGACTTAATTCAAATGAGTCCATCAAGGAGTCAAAGTCTTCCATATTAAAAAAATAGAGGTTGTTCGCTCATGCTGAATGTTTCCCAACATTAAAATCCTTAGCCCGACTATGTACATCGGATGCTAGTTCATATTCTAGATTATGTATGGCCAATATAAGAAAATATATGATTCTGAAACTCCACTCATTCTCTGTTTCATCTTTTTAGGTTTATGCTCTACTCTGGGTAAAGATCCAGTTTGTAAGTTTCTTATGTGGGTAATGAGAGTTCCGGCGGATGGAGAAACATGAGTATAAGAAGTTGGCTAGGCAAGATCATTAGGAGAGTGAATGGTATATATATGCAGTCTCAAAAAGGCTTGTGGTAATAGTGTCATTGTAGGTCCCACAGTAATGCTAAATCTCAATTCTAGGAGTTCGTTTGCCTGTATGTTGCTCGAACTCATCAAAAATGTCAACTGGTGCATGTCAGATTCTCCAAAAGTAGTGTATTTTGAAGAATCTGACACGGGTGTGACATCATTTTTGAAGAGGCCGAGCAACATTTTGGCTTAGCTGAATAAAAGCAGCTTCTGAGTACCAAGTGCTGGAAAACATTTTCCAAGTGTTGGAGATGATTTTAGGAATAAAAAGTTATGTATTTGGTTAGAAAGGCTGAAACTGTAAATAAACAGTTGGATGTGTTTGGTAAAAATCGCTGAGAAGCACTTTTTTCTGATAAACATTTATGACACATGTTGTCACCAGTTTATTTCTGTTTTGGGACTACTTCCTATATAGGATTGTAATAGCTTAACCGTTTTATGTCCTTAGTGGGGATGAGAGGGCGAAGGCTGCAACCAGGATGTGGAGGGCTCATATATGTCAAAATTCTACTGTGTTTTCTGTGTTGCAAGCTTTGTTTATAGTTACTACGCTAGCCATATACAATTAAATGAAGTTATCTTCCTCTCCTTCCCACTTACCCCCAACCAAAAAGAATATATTTTGTTCGTGCAATAACTGTTGTTTCTTTCATTGGCTGATATAGTGAAAACGGGACCTAGTCTTGCTGATGCTGCTTTGGGAAGAATTGCTCAGGGAACGAAGGTTCTGGCAGAAGGTGGCTATGATAAGATATTTCGGCAAACATTTGAGACTGTTCCTGAGGAGCAACTTCAGAATTCATTTGCATGTTACCTATCCACATCAGCTGGTCCAGTTATGGGAGTATTATATGTCTCCACAGCTAAGCTTGCCTTTTGTAGTGATAACCCTCTGTCCTATAAAGCCGAAGATAAGACTGAGTGGAGCTACTATAAGGTATGTTAGACTTTGTCTTTCAATACTTGAACTCTTGAAGCACCACAAGTATTCTGTCTATTAGTTATAGCCTTTATTAGTTATTTGTCAGCCATTAGTGGCCTAGTGACTATCATAAATACAGCCTTTTCAATAGTTACTGCTGAACTTGAGAGGTGTTTGTTAGATTGGAGATCACCACTTAATACCAACTTGGTATGGGTTTCCTATAACCATTGAAAAATGTGGATGCTAATATTGATGGTCATCCCTTCCTGGATGACAGGATGAGCAAGCATGATTTACTTTACTTAACCCATCTCTTCTTGTTGTAGTTTGTGTCACACAAATATGTGCTCTTTATGTTTAAAATAAAATATATAACTGCCTGAAAATTTATGCCATATGGATTATTATAGCATGATGCAAGAAACGTGGACTCTCAGGTAATTCTGAATATAGTTGAAGGATAACTTCGTGCGTACACAGTGATTACTGTAAATGGGATGTCAATTATAGCTATAGGTTCAATATTTTTTGCAGATTGGATCAGAAAAATTACTCACCATACTTTTCCAGTGTTGCAACTTGTAATCCACTGTAATCTCCCAGCTTCACATTCCAATCAATATTCAATTGTACTATACAGCATTTGGGTCTTGAAATATATTGTTGTCATAGGCTTATGAATCATCTTATTCACTGGTCCAAATAATCAAGAGTGCAGCTTATTTTCCTATTGCACACGTTAACCGTTAACATTAATCATTGTCATCTACTCTCTCCAACTAATTGGTTTAAAATTAATTGGAGAAGGAGAAGCTTACGTGCAATTAGTGATTTCTTGCCAATTCAGAAGACATAAGGACCACCAAATAGGGTCAGAGGATTCAATCTACTCATTTTTATGGGTCTCGTCTCCCTTGCCTTTTTTTTAAATTTATGACGGTGGTGTCCAGGCAGCTTGCGCACACCTCGACTATTCCACCGGGTATCTGCTACCTCCCACACCAGCATATAGGTACTTAATCTGGGATATTGTGTCACTTAGTTGGAAAGGGGAATAACTGTTATTGCATGTGAGTGTCTCACTAGGTTTCGGAAGGGAATAGATGGTTTGGGAAGATGAAAGTGGGTCCAATAAGGGGTTGTATGGAAGGTGGGAGGATGGAAGAGGGGGGTGGGGAGGGAGGTTTGGTTAGGAGTTGGAGAGGATGCAGTATTGACGAGGCGATGAAAGCATAAAGGGATCACATGCTGTTTCTCTGTAGATAATTCGAACGAGGTAATTCACCAAACTGCCTTTATTTTATAGTATGGATAGCACACGCTCCTTTTGGTGGCCAAGTTTACTAAGAGGCAATACAGCTAAGGGGCTGCCAAATGGCAGTAATTGGAACTACGGGGCTTGCAATAAGCAGCTTTGGGATGATATTACAGTTCTCAAAACTGTTCAAGAGTATTTGGTCCCATTTTCCCTCAATATGTCCCTTTCTCTACTAAAAAGAACACTTACAGTGAATTCACATCTCCATTCTGTGGGCCAATTTATTGTTTGTTTCTTACAAAGAAAAAATTGATTTCGTATCATATAATGTGACAATTTATCTGGACATACTTTTCATTTTCAAGAGAGAACTTCCCCTGGGAAATCCTAATAATACATAAGAGTCATGGGTCTGAACATGAGCCTTCAATAAACCTTAAGTAATGCACATTCTTAAAACTTATGTGATAACCTTGCAACGAATTTGGTGTTTACAGAGTTCATATTTTGCATTCAGTGACCAGAGTTATAGACATCATTGTATTCTCGACAGAAGTAGCATCTTCAATTATATTTTATTGATTGCTTATAAGCTCAAATAATTGAGTATGCATGAGTGGAGGGTTTGTCTTGTTATTATCCATTAATAGACTGTAGGACTGGGTGTTTGTGATAGTTGTGTCCCCATACTACCTAGTTCATGCTATTTTGACATGACCAGCATCACTGTGCATCAGGATAACTTCCTCTTCCCTTAGTTCAGTAAAATTTGAAAATATCCTCGAAGTTGTCCTATTAACTCGGCTAAAAGCTTGTGCAGCAAATGTTCACTTTCTTCTTCTTGACCGCAGTTCTTTTTTGGGTAGATTGTACTTAAACACGTTAGAGAATCTGGATAGTCCAGAGTGCCCAAGTCATCTACTGCACTATATAGTGTTAGATCACAATGATGAATTTGAAGACGTAGTAGCATGTTGACACCAAAACTTTGGTTGAGAAGCCACAAATACAGTGGTTGAGATGTGAAAATTTCTTCATGTGGTTGTGGGGAACATTGTTTTCACTCATGATTTGTGTATCAGAGAGTCGATTCATAAGTGTTCACACCTATTTTCTCTTTTGCATATCTCCTTCAATATTTGATGGATTTTCTCTCCTTCGCTTGAAGTGTCATTTGTATCCATTTTATCTTATATTTGGTTCATTTGTTATCAAGTATTACGATCAATTAGTACCTTGGATTTTCCTTGCTGCACCAGTTTTGATCTTTGGCGATGGGAAATCTAAGCTACTATGTTACTTTTGAGCATTCAGTGTTAGTTCATTTAAGTAATGAGCATATATATATATCTTTGTTCTTGTACTTAATTTACTCATTTGAGGAATCACGATTTGTACTCACATTTCGCTCTTTTTTACCATTATATCTGCAGGTAGTTATCCCATTACACCAGCTTAAGGCAATTAATTCTTCATCAAGCAGGACTAATCCATCTGAAAAATATGTCCAGACGATATCAGTCGATAACCATGAATTTTGGTTTATGGGATTTCTAAATTACAGTGGTGCAGTGAATTGCCTGCAGGAGGCATTACAAGCACGCAACTTGCATTCTGTGTGAGTCTGTTGTTGGTCTTAAAACGCGTTACCTGAGAGGGCGTGATTCATCATACGGAAAGTTGAACTTCCCTTAAGTTCCATGTGGTCGCCATTGAAGATACTAAAGAAAAATATGGTAAGAAAGAACGGTAGTGAATTTGGATTTCATGGTATCACTTGCTTCCGTCTCTAGTCTCTGTTGTATTGTATAACATTGATTGATGAAAAACATATTATCGGTTTAACGAGCTTTAGAATGTGAATCACACTTATAATAGCAACTACACCTTTTGTTGTGTTACGTTAAAGGTTGCGTTTGCCTTTCTTTCTCTCATTCCTCTTGTCATACTTGTGCTGTTTACAATTGATCACTATTGCATTTCTATAGTCGAGGGTGTGACTCAGGGTCAATGAAGTGAGTTGAGAACCATGAGATATCAGTTGAGGGGTATTTTTTGACCCTTTTCTCTTTTAAGTTTGTAAGATTCAAATTCACATCAAACAATAAAGTAATGATGTATCAAACTAGGATGTTCTTTTTTTGTGGATATAGTGTTAAAATGTCAAAGAAAAGAGTAGTTTTTCTATATGTGTGCAAGCTGGAGGGCTAATGGAGGAAAGCATTTCTCACTGTCATCCTATTTTTAGCACTCATTTAATGCATAAAGTGGGGCCAAAACCTACTTCAATGAAGTCATCTCTATATACCCTAAGCATTATATTGTTGCCTTCACATGCCCCCCAACAACTCATGTTCACATTAATTGAATAGTCACTTCGTTTTATCTTATTATCTACCTTGTTATTATTACTTTCTTTTCATCTCTTTGAGGTGAGAGTTTATCGAACATAGTCTTTTCTATCTCGAAGAATAATTTATAGGAAAAAATATGGGAGACATGTTCTCTGCAAAACTAAATATTTTATATATATATTATCTGTGGACATTCATGCTACAAGAAGACTTAATGACACACTTAATTAAACGTTATCTTTTTTATCTAGAAGGCTGAGGATCAATTCTCACTATACGTAACTTATGACCTAGCTCTATCCCCGCATATAATACACTTATGAACTCATTAGCATAAATAGTTTGTGGATTCTATGGCAAGTGAATAAACGCCAAAATCCTTAAATTTTAAATCTCAAATCCCCCTTTGAACTAGTTTAATTAGGCATGTAGTTAAAGAAAGCTATGTAGATCTAAGATATATGTTATAATATTTTTTTTAATTATAAATCTATAAAGTTGGTAACTATTTAAGCATGTCATAATATTTATGTTATATATACATATATATATAAGCTTAAATTTATGAAGTTTTATGTTTTTTCTTAACTCTCTTGCAAATTAAAAATTAAATACGATATATAAGTTAAAATGAAGAGAGTAAACCAAGCACAAGAAAAGAGGGAAAAAAGAGGAAAATAGTAATTATTGAAGTGAAGAGGGTAACGTATGACAGTGAAGTATAATGACTTAACATCATTACCTAAAAAAATAGTTTTTTCGTTTTATATTAGTTATTACTCCCTTCGTCTTATTTTATTTAACACTTTTTTCTTTTAAAATTGGTCGCAAAAAAAAATATCATTTTATTATAATTAAAAATAATTTTACCTGAAAATTTATTTTATATCCTTGATGAAATAATTTACAACCACACAAATATCTAAGAATTGATTTAGATAAGAAGTTTCAAAAGTCATCTTTTTTTTTTTACTTAAGCATCATATCAAATCAAAGGGTGCCGCATAAAATAGATGGAGAATGAATATTTATTTTCTCCACTTTTCATTAAAAATCATAAAGAAAAAGAATAGTTTATTAATTTACTCCTTAAAAATTATATTTTTAAAATTTATTTACACTTTTAAAAAGAATTAATTGTAAAAGTAAAATATAAAAAAATATAACTATTTTTAATTTTATTTTATAAATTAAATATAATTATTTTTTTAATTATAGGAAAAAACTAATATAGGACCGGGGGGAATAGTGACTTAACAATTAAAAAAAGAGTGATGTGATTTTCTATCAGTTTCAACAATTCCAAATACAGAAATATATGCCTTGTATAATTGGTTTCCTTCCAGCTGACAATAACACAGAAATACTGAGAAAATTGTGATTTGTGAGTCTGCAAACCCTAATAGGGTAGGTACTGGTGGGAGAGGGGGAGGGTGTTTGGTACTTGTAAGTTGGATAACAATATTTCTAGTGTAGTCTTAAAAGAATGGAAGAATGTAGATTATACGTAGATCTTATTCAAGTCTTATAGATAAAGAGACTGTTTTTCGATAATTTTTTAGCCAGAGAAGTATTGAAAACACTCTTGAACTTGACACATATTATAAGTTTTGTCCTCGAACTACTGATAGCTTTAAAAAACACTCTTCTACTTGATTAATTAAACTTAGATTATAAATACACTTCCAATTTGTAACATGACATAACAAGTGGTCCCAAACTCTTATAGAAGCATGAAACTCTTGATTATAAAAAGTTGAAAGAAGTGTTGAAATCACACCTCTAAAACTTGGTGAGAATTTAGAGGTGTATTTCACTCATGTTGAAAGATCAGACGTGTATTTAAGTTCAGTTAATCAAGTAAAGATGTATTTTTAAAGCTGTCAATAGTTCAGAGATGAAACTAATAATTTACATCAAGTTAATGAGGGTGTTCTCAATACTTCTCTCATCGTTGGTTCAAAACAAACAGTCCAGAAAAAAAAAGGCAATAGAAATACAGGAAACAACAAATAGTAACAAAAACAACATATATTAGCAAAACAATACAATAACAATATAATATTATAATCAAACTACACGAAAATAACATATAATAACAAAAATCGAAGCACGAAAAATAATAAGATCTACGTACGATTACTACTGGTACATCAAGACAATGCATTCTTACCTACCTACTAGTATGGACACTTCCACACTTCGAACTACTTACCTTCTACCCTAATTGTTTGGTACATATGAATAAGGATAACAATTTTGAGATCGGAATTAACTTTATCTCGTATTTGATTTGAAGTTTAGCTAATTTCAAAATTATTTTATCCCTCCATTTTAACTAAAATAATGGAATTGCTAGCTATTAATCTCATATAGAAAATGAGATAAATAATTTCATAAAATATCCTTAATTATTCCATCCTGCGACATGTATCGGAAGGATATTTGAATAAAAATATCAATAGAAAATTTTCAAACATAAGATTTTTAATCTAAAAATAAGACAGGTTATTTATTATAACAAGTAAAACTAATTTAATAGTGTAAATATATTACAATGTCGATAACTATTAGTTAAACTCTTGAATATAGATATTTATTTGCATATAATATTTATTAATTTGATGTAAACGATACGAATTATTTGTGATGGAACATATTGTCTAGTCATATATCTTTCAATCCGAGTTGGCTATACATGTTTTAAGGGATCACATGAATTCCGTCAGTGCTTTAAAGGACTTTTTGTTTTTGCAGTTCTGCAATTCTTGCTAACTTGTATACTGCACAATTATTTTCTGCCTCTTTATAGCTTTTTTGTACTCTTATTTGTTGTCTTCTACTTTAGTATTTAATCAAGGACATGTAAGAGCACATGTACATGGAATTATTTGTGATTTAAGAGTTTAACTCACGCTCAAAAGCTAATTCGATTAAAAGAGTATCATTCAATTTCGCATGTGGGTCACGTCCAGATAATGTCCGGACTAGAGCCATGTGTATAATCGAGTATATTCACAGTCCTCACATGATTTGGGTTCAATCAAGTTAAAATGAAAGATAACTCAAAAAGGGAGGATTATCCGAATCATATAATTAGGAGTCTCGAGATCAATCTTACATATCTAGGTCAGATAAGGGACATTCTTATCACTCACACACACTGATGTTCAAATAATTAATGTCGAGACCGGAGCATGCACAATCATGAATTAAGAATATATTTACAATTTCTCTCATAATCCGAGACATTTTATATTAAATGGACTTTAAACTTAACCCACGTCCCAAAAATATAGTTCGAAAAGGAGAAAGATTCCTCAAACCATATAAGAAAGGCCTCGAATATTGTCCCGGCCTGATGTTGACAATTCATTGGGTTTATATTCGAGAAAAATGATGAACAAAATGGTCCTTAATTGATTGGGAAGATTAGGAACTGACAATAACCATCTGATATATAATATAGGGGCGGAACTAGTTTACAGTTCGATTGAACTCAATAATTTAGATTAAAATTTTATATTTATCTCGAGAAATTTATAGAATATACATAATTTAGAACTCAGTAATTTAAATGGACTAGAATTCTGAATCTACAAACTTCAAATTATGAATTCGTCTCTCTCATTTAGATCCTGTTTGGCCATGTTATATGAAATCATGAGATGAAGTTAAAGTTTTATTTGGACATGCAATTTGGACATTTTATGTTGTATATTTTCTCATAAACATAAAAATCTCATAAGATGTAAAACTATTTGCCTCAATTCTTTATACAATTTTAAGAAATAAGCAAAACTTTATAAGATCGCATAATATACTATCACAAAGATATTCTAAAAAATTACAACATTTGTCGATCAAACTTTAATTCAATAAAAATAATAATTGAACATTCTTTAATATAATCCTTCCACATAGTATGAATAATCTTCTCATGTTAAACTTACATTTCTCGATTATATGACAGAGAAGACGAACCAACATTATTACTTTGAGCCATTTGTTGGTCAATTTGATTGGTAAATAGATTGGATAAAAATAATGAATTTGGTGAATATAAATAGTAAAGTAGGAATTGATGAAGTAATAATAAATTTTATGTTCGTGAGAATAATCATTATATGAGATATAAATGGTTTAAAAAATAATGATATGAATTATAAATTTTATTTACATATGAAATAAATGGTTAGTAGATATTAATGTGGGGTTGTTTTTACAAAATATAAATTTGTGAGTCAATTTTTGTATTTGAAATTTCCAAATCATGATTTTTGAAGAATTTGAAATTTCGTCTCACAATATGAAATCAACGTAAAATTTCATGTTCAAACGTTGATTTCATCTCACGATATGAAATTGCATGTCCAAACGCCTACTTAGTCTTCAATTATAGAATCGTACAACTTTTGTATTTCTCTATCGACAAATTTCTACACCATCAAAGAAAGTAATGGAATGAATTCACTCTTAATCAAATATCTCGAATAAAAAGCATTTTCCTTCTAACAAATTAATTAATGTGGTACGCATCTGAATTAATTAGACCTATAAGAAAATTAGATGGTTATAAGATCACCTTAAATTGAATTGATCCTCTTTGGCCTAATTATAAGTCGTACGTACGTAGCTCCACATACTATCACTTGGGTGCAATATTTGAGTTTAAGTTACATAAATCATTAACTTAAGTAATTTTTCAAACGATTAGTTCACCAATAGGATACTCATTTACAACTACAAGTATATATATAACCTTTTTATAATATGAGATTTGAAATCTTAAAAATTATACTATATATATTATCTGCTACGACAAATAAAAATAACTCAAACCATGGATCTTTCATGCACAAAAGTACAAGAAGAAGAAATTAAATTATGTAGGAATATTATAATGCATGCTACTGATATGTTGCAGTAGTGCCCACATGTTTCTTTTAAAACATAAAAAAGAAAAAGTTATTAAGGAATGAGAAGAAGAAGCAAAAAAAGAGAATAAAAAGAAGATTAAAGTTATTAAAAAAAAGAAGAAATGGAATCAAGCTTTTGATCTATCGACTTTCTAGAATATATTGTAATTATATTAATTTCCAAAATTTTCATTTCCAAGAAATATGTAAAATTATGGAAAAAAATAATGAATATTATTACTATGCTTATTTCAGCTCTTACCTTCCCTAGGAAAACTGCATGTACATTCATCAGTGATCAAACAACTTTTGTTCTTTTTCTACTTTCTTCCTTCACCTATGACAAAATCAATCATTTTTTATTCTTTTAAAATAAAAATATTAATAATAAGTTTTCTTTTAAATACTCTACTAATCTCATAGTACAAAAAAGTTTCAAGAGAAGAAAATAGCTTTAAATTTTTGATCGATAAAGTTATTTGATTTATATAATAATAAGAGAAAAACATATTACTTTATTCGAGGTGTTTGCAAACTAATCAGGCATACATAACCGTTATTTAAAAAAAATTAATTGAGTTCCATTCTTTTCTTTGATTAACAGTTGAACTTACTTTAATTTGCCATGGAGGACAAGCTTAAGAAAGATTTAACTTTGGTCAAGTAAATTCAGATTCACGCATTACATGCATAACCTATTTTTGAGGGTGAAGATTTCAAAAAAATAAATTAAAAAGAACTTTCTAAGAGCTCGAAACCATCAAACCAAAACGTATTCTAATTAAGAATGAAGAAATTTCTTACCCTTTGAAATATATTGTGCACACATAAGAACTCCAGAAGAAGTAAAATACAATATCACATTTAAAATTCCCACCATTTACATGCACTTTAATTAATTTCCAAGTAAACAAGTGGAAGTGGAATTAGAAGAAAAGAGCCTAAATTTACTACTACTAAGAAATATGAAACATCGAAAACAGTCTTTTCACCTCACAAGATAGAAATAAGATCTATCTACATGCATTCTATTATTTTTCAGACCTTATTTGTGAGATTATACTGAATATATTATCGTGGTACCCAGCTAATTAACATACATAGTTTCCGAAATACAAAATAAGTACTTAATTACTCAATATCTAACATTAATATTAACAAAAATACCTAAAAATAATGAGTTTTTTTTTTTTTTTGGGTTCTAGGGCTTTTTACCAAGTGTATGCTTGTTGTTATGCATCCAAACTTTGAACACTTGCCTTGTAATTCCAGTCTCATTACACAATTGCTGAACCAATTCTTCATCTTCCCTTTGTATCCTCCACCCTAATTTATCAGCCAACTCTTGCATTTTCTCCTTCTGTACTTGGCTAAATTTTGTCCGAAAACGCTTCTTCGAACCTATTAAAGATATAATTAAGTAAATAAAAATATTTTTTTATCACCATTACCACTAATTAGGACCGTTGCATTTTGCATCCCTAACGTATATGTCCTCTTTTGTGATTCGCACACTATAGAGGTTGAATGTGAGAAACCATCAATTAAATAAATACAATTTGCCTAATTTAAAAGACGGAACTCCAACAAGAAATCTATTGAAGAGTTGATGCCGGTTAGCCAAAAATATAAAAATAACATACATTTTTCTTTTAATATTGACGATGTACATAACTTAAATGTATAGTTAAGTTACATTAAACATTAATACTTTCAGTTAAGTGTCTTTTTGCACAATAGGAAACAAAATGGGTACGAAATCATTTTTGCTAGAGAATATTTTTATGGATACCGAACATCAAGAGAGAATTTAGAAAAGAGAAGTTTGAGCTAAAAAAAATTACTACCTCCGCTATAATTTGGGTTGGAAATGTCTTCCTGATCCTCACGATATCCACCACCACCGGAAGTCGACGGCAAAGCTAACGGCCTCTGATGTGGCGCCACGTGGTACTGTAAATACCCACAAGGTGGCGGTAAGGTTCTGTAGTAAGTCGGCAGCTGATTATGTGAGTGGTAAACAAACGGAACCGGCTCACCGCCGGTGGAGGCGGCGGAGATCGGCGGCGGTGCAATTTTCCGGTGGAAATTGCGGTGACAGTTACAAGCGGCGCATTTGAGTGAATCAATTGAGCCGTCTTCGCCGGCGGGGAGAAATTCGCCGCAGCCGTCTACGGCGTGGCCGCCGATACCGACGGCGTGGTTTTTTAGGCACTCTTTGTATTTTGGCTTGTTGTTGGTCCAGAGCTGAACGGCTGTTAACGGCTCGAGCTCGAGTTGAGGACTCGGCGGCATTTTTGTTGTTGAGTCGGAGTTGTCGAGTGAGTCGTTGTGACTCGGTGCAGCTGCTATTTCTTCATCTCTTTGCTTCTCTTGATCCTCAAACTCCATAACTTTCTTTAGCTAAATTTCACCACTTTAATCATATGGAGTATATAAATAATGAAGGTTATCTCTATGTCTTTATGCGGAGTTCGGAGATTTTTTGAAAACAGTCTTATTAGGTAGCGAAAAGAAATGCTTATTTATATTTTTTCTACTTTGTGAGATTTCGTTGGATATATTTTTATTGTTGTATCTCTATTATTCTTTTCCAAAGTTGGTTGATATGAATATTTTGTGCATTGAGCTGTTATTATTGTTTTTATTTGTCATATTTTACTTTTCACGATTGATTTTTAGAACTAAATTTAGATATTTGAAAAACTATACGAAGAGTATTATTTTTCGTGCCTCAATGTATGTGATGTAATTTTATTTGGTATATGGAGTTTAAGAAGAAAAAAAAAGAATTTTTGAAATTTGTAATCTATAATAAGTCGTATATGTGTGTCAGTTTGTGTGATTGTAAATAATTTTATTAAGGATAAAATAAATATTTTAAAGTTAAATTGCTACTCTTTCGGTCTCAATTTATGTGACACATTTTTTTTCGAGAGTCAAACAGTTTAAGTTTGATCGAGAAATTGTGCATGAAATCTTCAATTTTTTTTGAGATAAAATTTATGTATTTGGAAAATATGTAAAAAGTATTATAAGTCACAACAATTGGCAATCCAAATTATTTAAAAGATATATAAAAAAATTAAAATCAAAGATAAAATAGTTTGAATCTCGAAATCTTAAAATGTGTCACATAAATTGAGACGGAGGAAATACTAAATGTATAAATGTATCATTTTTTTTAGACCGACTAATAAGAAAGGATAATGCTAAATGGCCAGAAATTTAAAAAAACTATAATATCTTTTTTATTTTAAAATAAATTAATTTTTCTCATATTAATGTAATAAAAATATATTTTAAAATATTAATCAAAATTTAAGTAATTTGATTTTAAAAAATGAAACGGTAAAACGTTACTGGCCTCTATGAAATGCCGGTTTTCCTTGTAAATTTCTGGATTTTTATTTATTACGCAGTAACTAATTTCTCAGTTGACTTGTCTAGTAGTAGTTTTAATAAAAAAATATTCCATCTCGCATAATTTATATCGTGATATTTGATTAAACACATAATTTAAAAATATGATTTGAATTGTGTTTAAAACTACGTATGGTATAATACATAAATAAATATAGCTTGATATTTAACATTGAAGTTGGTATTTATAGTTGTCAGTTGAAATTTAATTACAATATTTATATATGTATTATGCCTATCAAATTTTATACATATTTTAAGAAACATATATAGTATATATCAATTATTAATTTAGAATCTAATAATTTAAAAGAGCTATTTATACTCCATCTCTGAATAAAAAAGAAGGTTAGATTTATAATGTTTATGATTTAATTCAAGTTATAGATGTTTTTTTTTTTTTTTTGAAAGATCATAACAAAACTCAGCTCGAGGAGTCATTTACTTTTGCAATATATTTTACCTTTTTTTTAAATAACATATTCAATATTCGAACTATACTTTAAAACTCAATTAATTTAAATTTATATTTTTTAAAATAATAATTTTCAAAACTCGACTTCAAAATATTTAATTAAATATATACAATATTAACATTTCACCGTAATCTTTGAAGATTACGTCTACATATTTTTATTATATTCATGATAAATCACATTCTTCCCCTTTTGCACAATTGTACAAGCTTGAAGATCTCTCTTCATTTTTCCCATTTGCACACGTTATCGAGTTTTGGCTTTTTCCTATGTAAATATATCACACTTTTATTAATTAAAATCTCCCAAACTAAATATCCCTAACCTAAACTAATTATGTTATTCATATACCAACAAATTTATATATTTGACTTTCATTATTCTCATACTTATTTTGATTTGCTTTATTGGAATCGAGGGTAATTATTATTATTATTAATTATAATATTACATACAGATTTAGACAAATTCACTAATTTTTATTGAGATATTGTATTATATCAAATCTGTATAAATATTTAATTGGAAATCTAATAAATAAAATGAGTCATGAATTCGATAACATACAATATACCAATAATCAAAGCAAACTAAACGATTCGATCGAAATAATTTTGTAAACTAGTGCCAAGGAAAGTATCTGATTATAGAGACATGCAATAGAGGAGGAGTTTGCACAATAAACCAATAATCAAATTATAATTTATGATTTATATTAAATAAATCAAGTTCAAAAAGAATCTAGTTATAATATCCCTATCTTTACTGATAAATTTCAAATCTTAATTCATCTTATATTATCCTTATCTTTTAAAAGAAATTATTTACTTAATACAGAGAAAAAATAAAAGTTCTTTTTCTTTATATTTTTCATACACTCAATATTTATTTTAAAATCTTAACTAATTCAAATTCGCGTACGCTAAATTCAAACACAATGCAAAAAAAAAAGAAGAAAAAAAAAAACAAGCACTATTTTCTTAAATCTGCATGGGTGTTGATTACCTTTTTCATATTTCTAACTTCAATTTCTCTCTCTTACCAAAAACTGTTAGTGGCCTCTTCGTTTTATTGGCCACTACATTAAAAATAAATATAATATTTCATTTGTTCCTTTTAAATCCTAGAGTAATTTTTAATACTTCAAAACATTATTAATAAAGTTAATTTAAAAAAATATACCCCTAATTAATTTTTATATACAATTAAATTAACAAAAGTCAAATAATATAAAACGGAGCGAACACATTCGAACAAATTGTTCATTTAATTTTACCATATGGTAAATGTAAAAAAGCAAAGGAGTGGGTTGGGTAGGGGACCATAAAAATTGTTGCTCAAGAAGAGTACAGGAGTACACTGTGTCTTCTGCAAAGCAGCAGAGTACTCCACATTTTTAAACAAAAACTATTGTATAAAATTTATTCATACGCGATGAGTTAATAAAAGCATAAAAGTATTTATTTGCAAGTACATTTTTCTTGCTTCATATTAATTTTTTTATATGATTTAGTATAAATATTCGGTGTGATAGGTAACTGGAATTATTAGTTGCATGTTCAATATAGAAGTTGGGATTATAATTGGGATAATCCTATTTTTGAACCAACAACCCCTCACTTTTCCTAATTAAGTAATTCTTAGTTATTATCTTTTGTGAGATTTGACTTGATCCTAAAATTATATTTATAATAATCGGATTTAAGACTTTGAAGCTTAGGAATTTAATCAAAATTAAGTTATCATTGGATTTTAAATTAATGTTTGTATAAATGATAAATGAATTTTTTAAGATATCTGAACCAGACTAAACTTACAAAATTTTACCAAACCCTAAGATATGCTCGAATTATGTCCTTATATACACATGTTAGTGTAGTCGCAATCGTGGTTGACACTGCACTAAAAATATTTTTTAACGATAATTAATTAATTAATAATAATTTAATTATCATTAAATATATATTTTTTAGAGGCAATTACTAGTGATAATGTTATTTTAGCAGTTAACATTCTTTGTAAATGTCGCTAAAACATATAGCGACATTGAATATAATGATAATTAATTAGTGTAGATAAAAAATTTAACACTCTATATTAATATGCATGTTCATTCCGCTAAAAAATATTTTTGTTGTAATGCGAGTTGATTGAGTGAGGGGGTTTAAGGTTCAAAACTCTCTATATGCATTTTCAATCAAGTTTGCCATGCTTTGTGCTTGGGGGTGTTCATGGTTCAGTTTGAATTGGTTATTGGTCAAAATCAAAATCAAACCAACATAAACGATTTTTAGATTCTCAAAACCAAACAAAATACAATATACATTTATTGGTTTGGTTGTTATCTATTTCGGTTCGGTTTGATTCGGTTATAAACCATACACAAAAATAAGAGAAACAATTCATTCAAAACGATAAAAAAATCATGACAATATCCATTCAAAACGAAAAATAGTTAGTACGACTAACATTATAGAACTTTCAATCACCAAATTTAATGTGAGTAAAGCTTCAAAATTCACCATTTTGGCCTAGAAAGAAGAGATAATGACAATTCTAATCCCACCAAGAATTGTCATAGACACTCATACACATGAGACTAATAAGATAAATGTTCTTTTTTTGTACGTTTTTGCTTTCATAATGTCACAACCCAAACCGTCGTGATTGGCTCCCACACTAACCCTCCGGTGGGAGAACCATTACTACAACCCGACTAAGCAACTTAACTTAAATTAAGCACATTTAAAGATACGGAAGCAGGTTTAAATGACTAAAAAATACGGAGTTCTCATAAACTCCGGAAGTTCAACAAAAATAATAAACAAACTATTGCGGAAGTTAACCCCTAGAACTGAAAGTCATTGTTCCAAAACTACTAACCAACAAGTCTAAGAGAATGGGTCCAAACCCAAAACTAAACATACGAGTAATTCTAATTAGAAAGTCTGAGTCCGAAAAGAATGGACTAAACAATAGAGGACCCATGGCAGCCTGAAAGAACTGGCTCACCATTGAATCCGGTCTCGATCACTGATATCCTAGCTGAGGTCTATCAGTAGCCGCCTGAAGATGTCCTGTACTCAATAAAGAACGAGCAAGTGCAGTATCAGTACACAAACCACAATGTACTGGTAGGATCACGCGGCTATTCCACTAAGCGAAACATAGGCAAGCAACCATAGCACAGTAAGCACACATATACAGAATACATAGATCAGTTATCATTTCAAGAGCAACATACAGTTCCCAATATCAACGACAATAGACATGAATGTAATAATCACAATGGTCCTCTCATGGAACCCACACTCAAACTGTTAGTGTGTCGGAACGTGACACCCGATCCAATATATGTGTCGGAACGTGACACCCGATCCAATCAGCACAACCACAATCACATTCACATCCATAATGAACATTACTCATAATCATACAATCAAGCATTAGGTTCATGGCATGCAATCGTTCACACATACTCAGTTCATTAGATTCGGTTCACATTTCCTTATTCACATACATGCATGCATACAATGAAGCAATTAACCTGCATATATCACACAAACATGAAATCAAACCATCACCTACCTCGAAACCAAGCTTGAATCCTCTTAAGACACTTGAGCATTCCCTTTCCGGATTCGTTCAGCTTGTTCTTGGTCTAAAACAATCAATTAACGCAAAGATCAATAAACTAGGCTTAATTTACCTGGATAATAATCAATTTATCTATCCATGGCCAAATTCAAGATCCTAATGTTCAATTAGGGCTTTTTCCACCATTAACTTCAGGTCAAAACCCTCCCCCAATGATAATTACCTAAGAATCTAAGTTCTACGGATCGAAAAATGGATTAGGGGAGTAATAATCTTACCTTTAGCGCTAGAAGTGGTGGAAAACTGTCAAGAACTTTCCCTGGGTCGTCTCTTAGCTCTCAAGAACGAAGGTTTGCAGAAAATAACGTTTTTGAGGTTTTTACCCGATTTAAGTCGCGACTGTCCTGCCACAACGGGATTCAACCCGCCACAGCGGCCCCACCCTGGCGGCTTGCACGGAGACAAAAAGTGAGAAATTGAGTTCCAAACTCTCATTTCACAACACACCGTCAACCCTTGAAGTTCAACAACTACCCGTTCACGCTAAGATCAGTTTCGGGAGTTCTACTCTCCCGAATTCGATTCCGTAAAGATGTACGGGATTTCTAACGTCTTGGCTATCCACTCATGTGATCAAATTCATAATTAAATCTCTCATCCATTACCAGATTTCCCTAGACCTCATCTGACTCAGATTTCGTCCAAATCTGGACTAGGCTAAGAATTCTCAAGTCACTACTCAAAAGTTTTCTGGCCCAAATTCTTTCCCCATTGGCTTTTCCATAACGACGGGAACAAGTCGTTACACATAAATAGATTAAAAATAAATTTTATTGAAAACATATATAAGATTTTTAAAATTGTTTATATAAATAATATATTATGTATGTATAATGACAAGACATATGTATATAATTTCTCGGCTCTATTAGATTATTTCTTTGATTTTTTCGAATAAAATCAAAATCAAACCAAATACTATTGATTTTTTAAAATTTAAAACAAAATCAACCAAATCCAAATAAAATTAATTTATTTAATCGATTAGATTTTTCGATTTAGATCGATTTTTATTCAAATCGTGAACAGATCTATGCTAGTGTAATATTTACCTCTCTTAGTATTATTTAAATTAAAGGTTACACTAAAATAATATTTCTATTATACCGAAAGAATGAGCTAATAGTGACTGCGAATTTTCTGGTCCACCAAAAATATACACACGTTAGGGTGTGCTCATGATAATATGTGATGTTAAGTGCATTAATTATTTATGTGTTTGTAGGTGAGGAGAAGAGAGAGATGGATAAACACGGATATTTCATGACATTTATTATTTTACTACTTCCTCCATTTTTTTTTATATGTCATAATTATTATAAATAGTTGATCCATAATACTTGTCATTTTATAAAATCAATGCATAAATTACAATATTCTTCATATTTTACTCTTGTGAGCTATTAGCCTTGAAAATATACATTTGACTAATGTAGAAAAACTAAATGAATAATTCATATTTATTGGTCAAATTAATTAATCAAAATATATAATTTCATATTCATTGATTGAAACATAGACTAAATAAATAAATTAAATAAGGATAAAATGATAAACTTACTTAATTTCTTAATACATATGAAATAAAAAATGATGACATATAAATAGGAATAAAGAGTATATTATAAGGTGTCGGTACATAGGAGATTGAAGACAGAAAAAGGGGTTAGTTGTTGACTTACGTTCGAACTGCTATGCTACAATTAATGTTCTTCTACTTATTGTCTTCTACTGGTAAATAGTTTTATCCACGTCGGCGTTCGTTTCTATGGTTCGATCCTTCTCAGTAAAACGTGGCGTGTTTGAATTCTGATCGCTTTTATGCGAGAAAGGGGGACCATCCTCTAAGCCTAAGTATTCCTCAACGACCGATAGCGTATAATTACCGTGAGGAAAAGGTGAAAAGAATCCTATTTAGGGAGTGCAATAGAGAACCTGAGATCCGATGCGAACAATCAGTCGAAGGAGCGGAACTTAGAGCCTGATTGTGATGAAATAGTTGAATTTCGTCATTTTTAATTATAGATTTCAAATTTGATCTTTAAGAAATTATAGAATTCTCGTTGAAAAGTGTTGTGCTTCGAAATGAATTTTGTAAATATGTGAATTTAAACTAAATTTAATTGTGTTTTAATATGAATATCGGATACTTCTTTAGGGATAGGGTTTCCATTATCTTTATTTGCACTTTTCATTTTTATAGACATTTGTATTATATACTTTGTTCGTGTCAATTTATGTGATGATATTTGATTAGGTATGAATTTAAGAATGAAAGAAAAAAAGATTTTTGAAATTATTGGCCTAAAACAAACCATAAAAGATGTGTGACTGTTACATTATTTCATTCAAGGTAATATAGATAGTGTAATTTTGTTTCTAAACATAAAAATGTGTCCTTTTTTTTGAACTTACTAAAATGGAAAGAATGTCACATAAATTGAAGCTAAGAAAAATTATTTATTGGTTAACGATGAGAACATATTTAACCCCAACTACTATCGGAGAATAAATTTTTGTTCCATTTTACATAGTTCTAAAATAAATCTAACTATTATTTTATCCTTTTTCAAAATATCAACCAATTCATGTAGGAATGCCAACCAAATAAAACACTACAATTGATTAATATGTTGTTATATTGGAAGGAATAGTAAGTTTGATGTGGTAGTTCATATTTTACTATGCCTCCTAGTTGTTGTAATCATATCATTTCTTCTTGTGAATGTGATGTTACCATCGAGAAAATTAAAGTTTCCAAGGTGACTTCTTGTTTATTTGAAATAGGACACTTTTAGCTTAAAGAAGAAAAATTGGATGTACTTGTTGCTCCATCTCCTATAATAGGTAATGAATCTAATGATTTAGAAATTTATGGTTAGGTTGTTAACAACAATGTTTATTTTAGGATTTTCATTATTTCTCCAAAAAAATTAATCAGATGTCTCGGATTCAAACTCTGAGTATGGAATCATTTATGTTAGAAAGTATTTTATCTTATAATGTTAAATTATTCAACACAAATATAAATTTAATCGAAATTCAATAGGAATATCAACCATCTGAAGAAAAAAGAAACTCGATTTTCAACGATTACTTGTGTCCTTGTTTGCTCTACTCTTTATAGTCTTTTGAGCCTAAGGTCCTAAGGTCTATCTATGCATTTAAATCACTTTATAGACTTCTAAGCGTGGATGCTACGACAAGAATTTAGTAATTACTAACATGCTTGATCCAATGAATCACATCACGTTCTTTTAATAAAATTAGTTTGATGTTTGTAGGATGATTCGCACTGTCGAAAATCGTAGCGGGATGGATAGGCTCATCTAGTAAAGCTTTATCAAGTTTGACTTTTATAATGAAAAAAATTCTTAGTACGTAGAGAATTTTCTCGAGATTTACGCCATTTGAAAGTGAATTAGTTGAGACCCTAATATAAATATTGAACATAAAAAGTTTGTTATCATGATGAATGGGGGTCGGGTTTGCTCTAGGGTGACCTCCACAAGCAACCAACAAGGGTGGATGCAAACTTACAACAATTTTGATCAAATACAATAGATATAATACTAAAATTCACAAAATTTAAATCCTGAAAATGGCTAAATGTCAATCTAGTAATTTGACTTTAGAGATTCATGTTTTGTGGAAGATGCATGAGAACATTGTTGATTCTTCTGGAATGTTGTGGGGGTAAAAAAAAAAGAAAAAAAAAATTATTTTTTACAGAAAGAGATAGGGTTTGTTGGGGGAATGGGGGTTGGCAGAGTGGAAGAAGGGGAAGGGGGTTCTCGAATGTGAAAAGGAATTCAACGTTTGAAGTGAAAATCTCATGTACGATTCTATAAAGTGAGTTATCTGTCAACTTTTCTACTTGGTGGGGGTGGTTGATTGTTCTTAATCATTTCACAAGCCGGCCTCCACCACAGCATCAGAGTGAAGGCCCATTGGGCTGGTTGCATAGACCAATTAAGCCCAAAACTTAATCTGATTTTGTCTTCAAGCCCAAATGGTCTTATTATGTTTGTAAGAGCTTATTTTAGCTGCTGAATTGGAAGCTTTAGAAAGTTTTGGGTTAAAAAAAATGTTTTGCAAATATGCTAAAAATTAACATGTGGAAATGATATCAGCTTATTATGATTATGTGATTTAATGATATATAAATACATAGTAATTAATCTTAGTAGAAGTTTATAAACAAACGCATATCCTGCAATTATTAGTTTGATATACACATTCCTTTAGTGCAAGGGTTCTCTTATTGCAAACTTAATTTATTTTAAAGTAAAAATGATATTTTGAGATTATGGTCGGACTCGGAGCTATTGTGAGAAGTAAGGGTTTGGTAGAACGCAACAATCTTAATCTAAATCCTATATATTTTTTGAGATATTCACTAAATATATATACATATAATAAATTTCAGAATTAATAATTTTCAAATTCAAGACTCATAAACTTTAAATATATATTGAATTGCTCTGTACGATACCTATTAGTACTTCAATCCTCAAATCCCATAAAAATCACAACAAATGTATCATCGTCAATGCCGTTCCTTGAGGCTTATTATATCACACACCATATAAGTAACCCTACTAAATCAAACAAGAACAAAATCCCAAAGTTAGGTCAAGGAAAAACCAAAACAACAATAAAAATTAAACATTGTGTTATTGACTTCCAAATTTTAAACTCTCTTCCCTCTACTTCAAATCTCTAGTAGAATTTTTTCCAACACTTTTGACGACTTTCACATTCTGTTGATCATTCTTATTGAAAATATTTTTAACCTGCTTTCTAGAAGTATCAATCTTATCATAACCAGTGATGGGAGTCAGTCCAGACCTTAAACTCTGCGTCCAGTCAAATTTTGGTGGA
Organism: Solanum etuberosum; assembly: GCA_029582245.1. Lineage (NCBI taxonomy): Eukaryota > Viridiplantae > Streptophyta > Magnoliopsida > Solanales > Solanaceae > Solanum > Solanum etuberosum. The sequence continues at coordinate 26,993 of JAJONR010003905.1, read as the reverse complement.
CGAGTACTAACCATTCTATGAAAGTTACTCGATGCCTTATTAGATCTCGGACGACGTGCTTCTTTCTTGGTTTCTTTTATTTCAATCTTTGTCCCTCCTTCCATCTTTATATTTATGTTCACTTCAGAGAGTGCTTTAGTGTTTGTACCTTGCGTATTATCTCTTGTACCATGATCATCAATTGATTTCTTTGTGTTCCTTTCCTCTTGATGTTTGTAAAGCCTATGTAATCTTAGTGCTAATTGGCAAATTCCTTCTTTAATTTCATCCTCTAAATCCCTCTCAACATCCCTTTCGAGCTCTCCTCTAATCTTCATCTCAATTGAATTCATCTTTTCAACTAAATGCAACAAAAAAGAAGAAGTTTGTATTAATTATAACTTAATTAAGCACCTTATTATCTTAATAACAAAATAAATATGCAATAAAAAGTAAAATCAAACAAACACAAAGTGCAACATATATATTATATAATTCGAGGGACAAATTGTAAGCCAATGACGACAACCTTTACTTAGTAAGCGATTTATGAAACTTTCGATTTTATTATAACCATTTAAAAATAAATTTAAAGTAAATATCAATTTGATACAGGAAATTAAGCATTAGAACCATCATAGTTCAAGTTCAAACCCTTCTTACAAGTTGAACTATATGATAGCAGATCGATACTGATATAAATCAAAGTAACTATATATCAATTTGAGATAAAAAGTAAGCGTTGGAACCCTTAGAGTTCAAGTTTCAAATTAAATATATTTACAAGTGAGATTGTGATAATAGATTGATATTGCTATATATCAAAGTAAGTATCAATTTGAGACAAAAAATAAGTGTTGAAATCCTCATAGTTCAAGTTTCAAATTTAATTTGCTTACAAGTCGGATTGTGATAATAAATCGTTATTGTTATATATCAAAGTAAATATAATTTTGAGACAAAAAATAAGTGTTGAAATCATCATAGTTCAAATTTCAAATCTACTTACAAATCGAATTGTGAAAATAAAATACTGCTACGTATCAAAGTATATATATATATATATAAGAACGAATTGTGACAATACACCGATACTGCCCTACTAAGCCACTTCAAATGAACACTTGAGAGGAGGAAAAATTGATCATTTATAAGAAGTTAGATATATACATGAATCAAATGCACTTACATAGACAACTTTTGGAGTACATTAATGGTTCATACTGAATCTTATGATAAAGTTTGTTGGTATTCTAGTACATTTTTATATGACTAAAAATTGATGTAGACTTTTAGAGTTTTGATTGGCCACCAGCCTTTTCAATTGGCCTGAAGAAGACATGAAGGAAAATATTTAAACATGAAATGACAGTTAAAGGTAGTTATTTCAGTTGGATGATTCAAAATTAGGTGCCAAACATCTCATGATATAATTGGAATTTTGGAGGGGTTTTAAAAAATAAATCTATGGATTTTATTAGAAAGTTTGTGTATCTTTTTCTCTAACTACTTGACTTGAAAGACATTTGTTTTGGTGTCAACTTAAAGTAAAATCATGTTTTTTCTTTTCTTTTGTAGTAAACTATTTTGTCACATGATGTTGTGAATATCAATGTACACTTCACTATTGAAAGAAGCTTTTGGAATTCACTAATTTGAGTCTCAAGCTTAGTTTGTAATTGGTGATGTATCACTTTCTAAAAAAATATTCTTTCTAGAGTTATTTAAGTAATATTCACAAGAATTAATTAGTGAAATTCATGCTTTGGGCCCTAAGTAGTGGAAAACATATTAATTATATATACAGTTAAATTTTTCTATAACAATATTGTTTAACTGCATGTTATAATAAAATATTGTTATAATATGATATAACATAACAAGAAAATTTATTTTGAAAAAAACTTGATCATTATACTGAAATATTATTATAGAAGATGACTATTATAAAATAGATATGTCTCAGTGAAATATTATTATAGAAGGTGCATATTATAGAAATCTTTGTCTTCCATAGTTGAAGTGAAAGGTTTAAACTTCAGATTTAATTCAAAGAATTCCACTATTAAAATAAAAAATATTCAGATACACAAATATAATAAATTATGTATTAAAATTATCATTATTTTCTTAGCTTCTCTATCAAATGTTAGGATAATGACTTCATGGATTATGTCATCGTACCCTGAACCTTTAATTTTGTCAACGTTACGTAAACATTTCACATGTTTATATAAAAAAAATATTGATTATTTATACCCTCAATTAGGGGCTGTTTGATTATAGGGATAGTTAGGGTGTTTATTCCGGTATAAAATTTGAAATTAAATTTATCCAATATTAATTGTGGATATTAGCTAAAATCAGAATAAACTTTATATCAAAATCATGGAATTATCTACTCATAAAGAAGGTAGAATTATCTATATTGGTTATAAGCCCTAATTTAAAAACTAATTCGAAAATTAATATAACTTTTATATTTATATATATTCAATGTAAAAGATTTTAATAACTATATTTTACTCCCACACTATGTTATAGATTTGTAGTACTAAGTTATAGTAGGTCATTTAATTTACTTTATTCTTCATATAACTAAACTTATCATGAACAGTTATCAATAATTATCTCTTTTTGTAACTTAATTAATATTGTGATAATTTTATATTTTCAATGTATGAAAATAAATTTATTATAATTAGGATCAGAATAAGGGAATTCAGCATTAGAAATGAGATAAAAGAATAAACCTAACAAAAGAATAGATTCGAATCTTTGGTTTTTGAATATTCCATCTTTAAGAGAACTAATTGAGTCAGCCACGACACATTATTATTCGACATGACATAGTGCAATTAATAATTATGCAAAAACTATTCACTTCAAATGTCATGTCAAAAACTTATCTGGTCAAATATTTAACGAAACACACTTTAACTATTAAATGTTCACTTTTCAAATGTTTATTGAAAACATACGTCGCATTCATCACTAATTTTTTTTCTTCGTATTTCCTTTGTTACTTGTCCATTTTTGAATTGACACGTATATTAAGAAAACAATGATTGACATAGCGAGTTTACTATTTTACCTCTATTAATTATGACGTGAATTAATTAAAACTTAAGATTTTCAAAAAGTCCTACTTTTTTTCAAAGTAATTAATTGAAGATATAATAGGTAAAAAAATATTGTTCTTTCTTAATTTGTCAAAATGGACAAATAATTAAAAACAAGTAATTCGGAACGAAGGGAGTATTGATTTGTCCTCTCTTGTTCCTTACAAAATGAAATTTAAAGTTGACTAATTAAAGGTAAGAAAAGGAAGTAGAATATGTAAAATTCTTGATATTACTTTTATGTCGTAATAGATAAGATTTATAATTAAAAGTTTGCTTTTATGATATGAAAAGACAGTTTTCCCCCAAATGATATAAGGAATAAGAATATTTATATCAACAAAAAATAAATAAGAATATTCAGGGGGTGGTGGAGCCATAGTTAAAGTTAGGGGTACTGCAGTAGGGGTGGTCGGGATAAGGGAGTAAGCTATTGTCTCACCAATTAGCTAATCAGTTTCTCCTTGATTTATGTATCAATGGGTGGTCGAGCGAAGATAGTAAGTTGTTGGCACACTAATTAGCTAATTAGATGTAAGCTTCGTCCTTGATCTATACACCGATTTGAATGAAGTTGATATTATTGTTCAAGAATAAATATATATTTTTAATAATTGTGATGTTCGAGCTAACTTGCCTACATTTGAACTAATTCAAGATTTTATAATTCTCAACACACTTTATATATAATAGACCACATATTGAAATGTCTCAAAACAATATATTTGAGCAAGAAACTCTTTAAATATGTATATTAAATTTAAAACTTTTTTATTAGCACTTAAAATGTGCCGTCTAAAACTTACAACACATGAAGTTGAAATTTTAGCTCTATTTTTGTTCGACAGAATCTAATAATTTTATTGAAATCATATATTCATGTTAAAACAGTTATATAATATGTAAATAATTTATCTAAGGCCCGATTAACAAAATTATTATTGTTATCCAGAATTCAATATATAAAAATTCTAAATTTGCTTTTGAGAATATCTAGAAACACAAAATAAAAATAAAAAATTAGAAGAGGTAATTCCTATTAAGTTGATATGTAGCCTAAATTGATCAATGATAAATTTTGTCAAAATATATTTTTTTTAAAATTATTTTTATTGATATAGTATATATAACTATAATAAAGAAAAAATAATTTTATTATGTACTAAAACATTATAAAAGAACAAACAACGAAATTAAAATTTAATAAAAACTGAGCGGATTAAATTATGACGCATTTTCTAGCCTATTTTAGCTCAATTTATTACGGCACAAATAACTTTTAAACGAATTACTTATTTAACTCAACTTATTTTGATCAACTAATTAATTCAATCTATTCATATAATACTTCCGACCATCCAAATTCAACCCAATCCGATTTATAAAAGGACACTCTTACACAAATGTTCATGAGCCAAAGTACCCCTAATTGGTAATAACATTTTAATGATTAATCCCTCCGTTTTATATTATTGAGTCCCATTAATCTTACATATCTCTTAACTTTTTTTACAGTATTTTACTGAATTAATCTTTTTTTCAAATAAAAAATATATCTAAATATACATCTTATTTTACCATAATCTCTAAAATTTCCTATCATTTTAAAAAAATTCAAAAATTCCTCTTGGATACATCGCTCTCCTCTCGCTGATACGTCCCTATCTCCCTCTCTGATACATTCCTATCCCCGTCTCTGATACATTCCTCTCCTCTCGGATACATCTCTCTCCTCTCGGATACATCTCTCTCCTCTCGGATACATCTCTCTCCTCTCGGATACATCCCTCTCCTCTCGGATACATCTCTCTCCTCTCGGATACATCCTTCTCCTATGTATCCGGATGTCCTATCTCCTCTCTATGCATCCCTATCCCCTCTCTAATACATGTCTCCCCTCTCGGTTACATCTCTCCCCTATGTATCTGAATGTCTGCTAATGTATTCGAAAGTCCAGTGATGTATCCGAAATTCATAAATTTCAAGAGAATTATGTAATTTGAAAAAGAGTAGGGAAATAATATAATTAGATCTTGACATTATGAGATTTATGTAAATTATATTTTTTTTTTGGGTTTTCCACTTGGTATTTGGAGTCCACATTGGAGCCCGACTAAATCTTGATCGCGCACATCAGAGTTCATTTGAGGGTGACACTCTTAACCATATTTTCTCTATACCCAAGACTCGAACTCAACACCTCTAATTAAGAGTGGAGCTAATGTTTTGAAATTTTAAATTTGACTATTATTCCCTCCTCTCACCTTTACTTATTACATTTCAATTTTTGAAAATGTATGAACTTTGACCAATATTTAAAGAAATATTTTTTTATTATATTAGTATGTGAAGTATAATTTTCAAATATTTAATTTTAACTTCAAAAAATTAGTATACTAAAACTTTTTTAAAAAATATATACACTTTGGACGGCTGAAACCTAGAAAGAAAACAAGAAAAAAAAAGGTCAAACCCAAAAAAAATAAAAATAAAAATAAAATTGCTTTCTCTTTTCTCCGACTGGCTGCTAAATTCTACTACTGTTTTTTTGTCTCTCTTCTCTCTTTCTCCGTCACTCTCCGTCTCCGATCTCTCCATCGCTCTATATATATCCTCCACATATACATTTACAGTAGTTACACACATACTGTTGCTATTCATGGAGTCGCTTTCGCCGGTGATCGGACAGAAAGCGATTTTGCCGTCGACAACTGGTTACACCGATCATGATCTCTTTTTAGGTTCTGTTAGGTTGAGACCTGTACGGAATTTGAATAGAGCTTGCCGGAGATTGAGAATTCGAGTGCAAGCTGGAAACGGAGTATCGAAAAATGCTTCCCCCGGCGTCGGCATCGATTTTAGTGATCCTGATTGGAAGTTAAAGTATTCTAGAGAATTCGAAGCTCGTTTTAATATTCCTCATATTTCTGATGTATTCCCCGACGCCGTTTCGTATCCTTCTACTTTTTGTCTAAAAATGAGGTAATGTCCTTGTTAAAGAACTGCCTTTTTTAAAATTTTATTGTACTTTTTTTGGTTCTGTCCCAATTTATGTGGTACAATTAAAATTTTGAGAGGTCATCAAGTTTTTCCCTTTAAGGAATGCTTTTATATATTTTAAGTTGTCAATTATAGTGAATTATAGTATTCTTTATATTATTTTCAAATATATAAATTTTATTTCAAAAAACTTAAAGTTTCTTAGGTCCGAATTTACTTCCATGTTTGGAATTTTGAAATTCCAACTATGTCACATAATTGAAATTCCAACTGTCACATAAATTGGGGCGGAAGGAATAGTTCTCTCGTTTTTGTGGGTAGAAGTGATCAATGAAGTGCTTTGAGCACTGTGAAGTTTCAGGTGCAGAGACAAAAAACTAGGCCACTTCTTTCCATTTTTTAAGGTCGCGGTGGACAAAGTTAGGAGGTGTCAGGTATTTGATTAAATTAGTCGAGGTGCACTCAAGTTGGCTTGGACACTATGGTTAGAAAAAGGGAACTATGTGTTGAATTGGTAGATGAACTGGAAATAGTGGTGAAGTGTTTGGATTTATTTAGTGAAGAATTGTAGCAACTTCCAGGAGTTAAATTTGATAGTAAGGTGCTATATGGATATTCCATCCATTTCTTTTGCATAATGTATTTAACTGGACATAAAGTTTAATACTTTAGTTTGAGCAGCTGCAGACATAATCACTTGATTTTCGGAAAATAGAAGAAGAGAGAGACGCCATTCAAGAGTGAAGAAAGAAAGTACTTGTATTAAATATGAACGGTGAAATTTGATTGGACCAAATATCATATGAAAGTTTAAAATCTCGAATAATTCGATGAGTTGGAAAGTTATATATATATAATTGGAATCGTGTCAAATGCTTTGTCGAGTATCATTAAATTGAAATGGAGGAGTATTCAGTTTGAATTTGATTATCCTGTTGTTTTGTAGCATTAGTTACTTTTCTGTATCTACCACTACTGTTTCGACATTCAGGTCTCTATGTCTGGCTTTATCAATTCTCCAAAGTTTAGTATTGCTAGTTTTCTCGCATATTTTGTTGGAATGCACTTGGCCAGGTGGTCTGGTAATTAAATGGAAAGAAATATACTTGCTTAATATAATGAAGATTTCGGACAGGAAGTTTTGCTTGAGGTGTAATCTTACTAACTTTAATGCATCATTCCTGTTACAGGACTCCAATAACTGAAAAGTTTGCAGAAGGTTACCCCTCAGATGAAAAATGGCATGGTTACATTAATAATAATGACAGAGTTCTATTAAAAGTAAGTCTCTACTAGTTCTGCATAGCTTTTCGCCGTCCAAATTCAGTTTCCTGTTGATTATGATAGTAGAAGGTGACATGCATCCTTTCCTAGTAATTATGTCATATTGATCTACCGCTTCATGCCAAAATTCTTCAAAATACACTAAATTAGCAAAAAAAATGCACTAATTTGAGGGTGTGTACCCTCAAATTAGTGCCTGTAATATTGGTTATCACCCCCTTATGTTTCTGGGTAATGGAATATAGGTCGATAGACCATGTAAATTAATATATAGTTGATCATTGTGTGGCATAGCTACTTCTCAGCAGTGATCTCCAACTACTGGGTTATTGTCTTTAATTCGAATGTGGAAACGCTCTGGCTCGTATTAATGTAGTTTTCAGCTTGTACTGAGAAAAGATATAAACTTTCTAGTAATTTGCCTCCGGAACTATATTCCTTATCCCTTGACATAGATAGATAGATAGATTTAATAGTCAGGAAAAATATCTATCTTTAGTAGCCTCACAGTTTGGGTGGGTGTTTTTAACTATTTGATTCACTTTTATGTAAAGTCTTCAATAGTGAATTCTTTGATGGGAAGTAGGTTGGCAGTTCAAAAAACTAAAAAATCCAGTGTTGATTCACAAGTTTTTTTTCCTTCCATTAATTAAGAGCTCGAAGAATATTCCCTGCTGAAGATAGTAGTCTCTCACTGTTCTGAAATTGATTGGCCTTTCACATATCAAGGATCATTTTATATTAATTTGTCTAAAATTTTGATAATTTAGATACTATTTGATAAAAACTAAATTTGCAACCTGTCCCATTTCAAAATGGTTAAAACATATGTTTGAATATCTTAGTCAAAAGTAGGTTCAACTCCCGGAAGTGTAATAGGACTATCTTTGGAATGAGTGGAGAAGTTAAGCAAGTAGGCTATTTTTTTTTGTTGTCTGCTGATGAAAAAGTAAATGATCTGTTTTTTGTTTTTTCTGTTCTATTTCCTCCATGTTCACTTGTATTATTTAATTCTAGTTGATCCAAGTAAGCAATTTACATTTCAGGTAATTAATTATTCCTCCCCCTCATCTGCTGGTGCCGAGTGCATTGATTCCAATTGTTCATGGGTAGAGCAATGGTAAAGTTCTTTACCTTTTCAACTTTAAAGAGTTGCATGGATACAACAATGATATACCTGTTGAGGAAATGATACAAACTTAACGTTGGACTAGTATCAGTTTAATCAGTCTCACCCCCTTTTATTCAGGCATAAGCCTTTTATAGTGCAATGCATGTCTATAGATTGACAAAATAATTCTAGGTTACTAATTAATCTGCATATACGAGCTCCTTCTCCCAATTGTCATAAATTGAAGTCCTCTATCATTGTTGATTTTCTCCACTATCCAGACAGTTCAACACCCAACTTGGCATTATTCATTTCCTTGACATCTTCTGTGTTCGAGATCTCCTTTTTCATATCTGATAGAAATAAAACTAGATTGTGAGATGTTAAAAGAGTTCTTCAAATGATGACGGGAGTGTTTTAGGAAATTACACGTTATCTATTACTGGAATTTGGGGAAAATTGTGATATGGAACAAAGTTAGCTCCTTATAAGTGTTTGTTTTGGTATAGAATTACTGAACATTGAGTAGAAAAGTTTTGACTGCCTTGCAAGAATTGCGACTCAGGGTTAAATACATTAATTTTGTGCCAAGCATGATTCTTATTTTATATTTGGTAAGCCTTTAACACATAACATGAATACGGAATGAATTATTTTCAGGGTTCACCGTGCTGGTCCTCGAGAGAAAATATTTTTCAAGCCAGAAGAGGTGAAAGCAGCGATTGTAACTTGTGGTGGTCTTTGCCCCGGGCTTAATGATGTTATTCGACAGGTATTAGCATTTTATTATTGTCTGGTTTTGATTCTCTGATTTCTCATGGATGTAGTTTGCTTGCTGCTGCATTGGTGTTGTTCTTCATCCTCTCTTTGTTTTCACATGATGCAGATAGTTATCACCCTTGAGATATATGGAGTGAAGAAAATTGTGGGAATTCCTTTTGGATATCGTGGGTTTTCGGAAAAAGGTTTAGCCGAAATGCCAGTAAGTTATTTCAACTCTTCTTCACTGCCCAAATGATCCTTAAAATATTTTAACCCCGTTATTCAGACTTAAGTGTAAAATCCTAGTTTTGATCTCCAAATGGTCATTACTATTACTCTGCAATGGATAAATTTCTCTTTAATGAGATTTAAGTATTGTACTGATTTTCGCCCACCTGCTTTGTTCTTAGTTATCCCGGAAAGTGGTGCAAAATGTTCATCTTTCGGGGGGAAGCTTGCTGGGAGTATCACGTGGAGGACCTAAAGTTAGTGACATTGTGGACAGCATCCAGGTACTTAACTGGCTTTCTCGTCTACTACAATAATATAGCTTGCCTCGATCGTTGCATGCAAGACTATTTTGCTAGGTTTATCTTAGATTTCCCTCTTTTACTATTGTCAGGAAAGAGGAATCAACATGCTCTTTGTGCTGGGTGGAAATGGTACACATGCTGGTGCAAATGCAATTCATGATGAGGTTGTAATGCCATTCCTCTATATTCATATGGGGTCAATATGCATTATTGACTGTTGTTCTCTGATTATTTGAGGTTTGGTGCGTAGTTGGAGACCGTATAGAGAGTGAATAGAGAATAAATGATTCTCTCTAGTGTCTCCATTAGACAAGTAGAGTGAATGTCCCTTTTGCATAGAAACTTATGCTTTAAAATTAAAATTCTCCCTGAAATTGTAGAAAGAAAATGTTTCAGATGAGCATGAATATATAGTGGTCTAATAGTTTCTTCCTGATCTTCTTGGTTGTTGAATGGTCAATAACATTCAAGTGTATCTGCTATTGTTAGAAATTCTAGTTTAATTTTGTCTACTGTGGATGTACAGTGCCGTAAAAGACGTATAAAGGCGGCTGTAGTTGGTGTGCCAAAAACTATAGACAACGATATTATGCTTATGGATAAGACATTTGGTTTTGATACTGCTGTTGAAGAAGCACAGAGAGCCATTAATTCTGCTTACATTGAGGTACTACTTTATGATCTACTACAATTTCATCCTTTCTTCTATAGTATATTCCATAATAGGAAAAACCTTCTACACTAAAATCAAATGACCTGCACCTTGCCCTTTCTTTTCCTATGCTTTGCTCCCTTCAATTTGCTGGACCTCCTTCCGACTTTATTCAATTGACAATCTTTTTTGAGAAGGAATTCCGTAGACAATCTCATCAACCTCTCTTCTGTGAATATGTCTCAGTGCGGTTACTTTTTTGTGATCTTCACTACAAGTTCAAGACATAGTCTTTCATGTATTTTGGAATCCTGCAAGAACTCCTTGTTTGACAGAATCCTCTGACTTTTTTTTTTCTTTCTTGGAAGTTCTTGGTGATCAGGATTGATTTCCAGAAGAAAAGTGCTCATTTACTTTTTCCTCAATTACAGTTATACATTATACTTCTTCCATGCAATCTGCTTTAGATGCAGTTTCTTTATCGCTCTTTTGCAGGCGCACAGTGCATATCGTGGTATTGGAATTGTGAAGTTGATGGGCCGTAGTAGTGGGTTTATAGCTATGCAAGCATCCCTAGCTAGTGGACAAATAGACATATGCTTGATTCCAGAGGTATGACTAATATCTATCAGATGTTATGCAATGCTTTTCTGATGAGTTTCTCATTAAGATCATATCTTATTTCATATTTCAGGTGCCTTTTAATCTGCATGGTCCTCATGGTGTATTGAGGCATCTAAAATATCTGCTCGAGACAAAGGGATCAGCTGTGGTCTGTGCAGCAGAGGGAGCTGGGCAGGTTAGCTATGTCATAATTATGGTTGTGCTGCCTTGGGATGCATAGATGAGTTTTTGTTAATCGAAAAGGTCTCTTAGGTTTGGGATTGGCTTATTTTCATCTCTATTGTATCATGACGAGCACATATGGTCCTTTAAGTTTGCATTCATGAGACTTTTGGTCCAACTAATAGAACCTGAAAGCAATCTCTATTAAACTAACGAAACTTGCACGTGCAAAGCGTCACAGCTATAGTTAAAGTACGTGACGACAGTAAATTGTGCTTCATAATTACCCCCATCAATGCTTCCTTTTCTTCCTTAGGGTCTGCCGACCATCTGGACAATTCCAAAGCCACATTATTGGAAATTGTGGAAAAAGACCTCAGTCATGTTTGTCCTTTTACTATGGTCACGTACTCTCTAGTGCAATTTCCATTTGTCTTGTAGGAATCCATTTGCATTTTTTCATTACTTGAATGAGAAGCACTCAGTTTTAGCAAACTTGAAGGATCTTTTGTGCTGAAGGTATAAAGTAGGGATAAAAATTGACCTGCTGCCAAACTTAAGGGACTTTTAGTTAAGAACTCAATATTTGGTAAAGTAATTATTATCCTTGCTCATTTATCCCCTTTGCTTTTTATTTATATAGTAGTTACTAGATATTCTTTTTTTACTTTTCTTTCAGTTCAATGTTGTTGCTATACTAGACAAAACTCAAAGCTTACTTAGAGGTTTACAGTTTTTGGTTACTTTTATCGTAATTTATTGTTTGCAAACTATAGTAATGAAAACAGATGGATCAGTTTTTGATTCTTTATAAGACTTAACTTCCGGTCCAACCTTCATTGCAGGATTTCCTTGAGAAAACCAATGCAAAAGATGCATCTGGAAATGCTGTACTTGGAGACATAGGTGTTTATTTGCAACAAGAGGTTAGTGGCTTCCCAGCTTTACTTTGTGGGATTGTTGCTAGATACACCTTAAATATTCGCAATGCATGCCAGTGTGTACAACCTTATGTCATCCTGATGATTTCATTCCTTTATAGTTTTCTTTTCATTAGAGAAGTTCAAGTTACTTCACCATATCACTTCTAAGTGGCATCTTTGTCCAAATATGAGCGCAAATCATGTGGTTCTCTATTTAATATTGCATTGGTAATCTTTTAAAGTTCTTTTTCATGCATCTGTTTCATTTGGATCATGAATCTTTTTGAGATTTTTATTGGAGTTCTTGGAGAGGCTTTTAGTTGGATATAACTCTTTTGTATGGTCTCTTATATTGCACATGAGAATCTTGAAACTTTTGTTCTGGAATTTCTAAGAAGAAAATACTTTCCTGAATACCAATTCATTTAAGAATAACCAATAATTGCATATTAAATTGCTATGACTGGTGTCCTTGCTTCGTTCAATATATGAGGATATCTTCAGTCACTTTTTAACTGCTGCTCCTAGTATCTAATTGGGGTCGTCATCTCTTTCACTCTGCCTACATGAGCTTCACAATACACAGCCGTTCTCAAGCTAGGATACAGGAGAAGCGTTGTGGTAGGTTGACCACCAGTGTAATAGTGAAATCATTATAATCCACTGAATGCTTTTGGGAATAAGCTAATACAGCATCTGTATAACGATCCCCAAATCTTTCTTGAGGTGTAGTCGATTGATTGAATCCTAAAACACCGTACCTGGCAGTAGAAATTTCCTTGCACATGAAGGCTCATGGCTCACTTTCTTATCGTTCTTATTATAAGAATTCATGATAATATGCCTGCTCTCTGACAGATTAAAAAGTACTTTAAGGAGCTCGGACAGACAGCTGATGTGAAATACATAGATCCTACTTACATGATCCGTGCATGCCGTGCAAATGCTTCAGATGGTATTCTGTGCACCGTTCTTGGGCAAAATGCTGTAAGTCCTTCATCGGGGAATTAGATATCTCCTTCTTAACTTGTATTTTCCATGATTGAGACACTATTCAACCATTTATTTATTCGATATACACGCTTTGTTTTGACAGGTTCACGGTGCATTTGCTGGATATAGTGGTATCACAGTGGGTATATGCAATACTCATTATGTCTACTTTCCAATTCCAGAAGTCATATCTAAACCCAGGGTTGTCGACCCTAACAGCCGTATGTGGCATCGTTGCTTGACATCCACAGGCCAGCCTGATTTTCTTTGAATCATGAGAAAACTCACTTTATATTCAGATATCTATCATAATGTAAATTAGACAAGCAGGGAGCCAAATTGATAACGTTCACTTTTTTTCCTGTCCCATTTGTTCAAGAAATAACACGGAAAATAGTATTTTCCAATTTTTTTGCCCGGCATAGATTGTTTTGATGCCAGTTCAGAAGGGCATAATTTATAAAATGAAGCTTTGACAGAGAGTAAGAGTAGCATTTTCATTTGTTCCTCACATTCTGTAAAGGTTCGCATATGGTTAAACAAATTTTATTTAACCTAAACCCCTTTTGTACCATTTGAGTATATCATCAGTTATGTTCATTCATCTGTATTTCACAACTTCTTCTATGGAACTACTCAATAATTTATGACATGAGAAAGTTGAAATTTATATGTCCATGCAAGAATATACTGGGCACTGAATGTGATTTGTTATATTATTCAGATATTGAAGAAAAGTATCTGGTAAATATCCGAGGGTCTATTAGAAACAATCTCTCTACCTCTGAGTCTGCGTACACTCTACCCTTTCTGGATCCCACTTTGTTGTACAGTAGTTATGACTGATGAGTTTGTTATCTTTAGCCAAGTATCAATGGCATATGAGATTATCTTAGTTTAGATTGGTCTGTGAATACTTATTGGTAGATCTAGTGGATGCAAAATATATGGCTTTTGATTCTTGACACAGAAGGAAGGCGAGTTTATTTATGCTTGAACTAATTGATTCTAAGTGAGCTACGAGGTTAGTCTTCTTGAATCTACTTGCAAGGTGGATGGCAACTGTATGTTCATGTCTTAAAAATATTAATGGCTTGATTCAATAGGTTTTTCGAGCTGAAAATTGGAGATGAATGAGACAAAAAATCATTGGTAGGAAGCGTTTTCTCCGAATGGTCCTTACGCGAAGGCGAAAGGAGAAAAAGAAAAAGAAATCGTCGCCTGAGAGATTCGAACTCTCGCGGGGAAACCCCATGTACTTAGCAGGCACACGCCTTAACCACTCGGCCAAAGCGACTTATTGTTATATTAGTACAGTACTATAAAACATATATTAAAACCAGTAGACAGAAATTAAGTTGTAGCAACAATAATATTACATCAAACTCTGTTTCACAATCAAAACATAAAAATTACACTCATACATACTATCAAAATACATTATACACTCTCGAAAATCAACTCGAATACATCGGAAAAACTGAAAAGAAACAACATATAGAACAATTAAGGTAAAACAATACTACTAATATAGTAGAATAGAGGTAGGGGTGTCAAATGAACATTTTGACTTGAATTTCCGCGGATCAAAATAGTCTGAATCAATAAATAAGTCATTTTGCCACCCGTAGATGGACTCTCCAAAGATAACTATATATTAGTTGGATGGAGGAGGTGAAAGTGTAGGAATGTTTGGTAGTGATGGCATGTTAGGCAGAGGATTCATGGTTGGCATTGGTGGCAGAGTCATTTTCGGGACAACAGAGGGAAATGATGCAATACTTGGCAATGTGACTGGAAATTTGGGCAATTGTGGCATTGTTGGCTTAGGCAATGAGGGGATCGTAGGCAAGTTGGGAAGTTGTAGTAGGCTACGAGCAGCATGACTTGTTGATATGTTTGATACGGACAACAATGCTACCATCACAAAAACAATTGAGTAGTTGATGGAAACAGCCATTGTGTTAATTTCCTCTAAAATTGCTTTGTTTGCACAAGGAAATTAAGTTGTGTTTGATGATTTAGTAAAGGGTATATATAGGGAAAGTTCTTTTGATGAAATGTTGGGTGAAGAAGCATAGGCTTTATAAATTCTTAATACTCTATGGTTAGTTAATCTTCCAGAGGAACATGAACAAACTATTAGGTCAACAAGTTTTTTTTTGAGTGGTTATGCATAGGTGAAATTTGTATCAACCATGTTTGGTGGACAATTGAATATTCAAAACTCACTAGCCAGACTAATTCAGATTCATGTCGCGTAGGACCCGTTAAGGGGAGCCTTTAGTTCCTTCATTCCATAACTCGAGCCCAAAACCATTGGTTAAGGGTGAAAGTGTCCCGACTCCCGACTATTCAACCACACCCTTGTACTTGTTTATTGTTTTTTTTTTTTAAAAAAAAATGTTGTTCAACTACCTAGGAGATATGTTTTCTTGCCTAATATATGATGCTCAGATAACTAATCAGCTCAATAATTTTTTTAAGTCTCAAACACATTTCGTTAAACAATCAGAAGGCAACCAAGTTTGGTAGTTTTACTCTTATTCAATGTCTTTTCTCACAAGGAATGATCGTTAGATTACAAAATTAATGGGTAAAATCCCCCATTGAGTGTTTATATCAAACCAATGCTTAACTTTGTTTTATAATACAAAAGTCACTCAACTAATACTAGTAATTATCTCAAAAAGTTATTCAACTTTGTTTTCTAATAGAAAAAGTCACTCAACTATTGTCATTTCACCTACAAGGCGATATTTTCGGTAGATATTGCTGACATGGATAATTTATTTTAAGCTAAATTTAAAAAAAAATGATTCATTCCGGTAAAATAAAAAGTGGTTCGATTTAATGGTCACCATTAGTTGAGTGATTTTTGTGTTATAAACAAAATTTAAATGACTTTCATAGATAAAAATTGTTAGTTGAGTAACCGTCTGAGAAATTGACTCCTTTTTAACACTTAAAGTGATATGCATTTTCACTTACATTGTTTGATTCTTAAGGTCACTACATCAAAAATAATTATGAATGACAATCAATTAATGACAATAGTTTCATTGTCACTAAATATGTATTTTTAGCGGCAATCAACACTCTTTGTAAATGTCCCTACAACCTATAGCCACATTGAATCTAATGACAATTAATTACTAATGCCGGTAAAGTTTTTAACACTCTTTATTAATGTGTATATTTATTATCGCTAAAAGTTGTTTTTGTTGTAGTGTTCGTCTAATTAGGTGTAACGCCGAGTACAAATAAGTATTTACCAAATCAATTTATATGATCATTCAAATTTTATTTTTGAGTAATCTAAACTATGCACATGAAATAATACTGCTTTCCAATATAATTTGTAGAGAAAAAGCTTATTTATGGTCATAGTCTTATTTGATTTTCACTTACATTTCTTGTTCAACCAAAAAATGTTACAAGAAAGGCTTACTCCAATTATGGGTAGACTTACACCAAATCAATGCAATTTACCATGATTAAAAGATTCAATGAAACGAAAATATACTTTAATTATAGTTAAATCATAGTTGCGTATACCTTAACACATATCATACATTCATTGGTTTAGTATAAACACCAGGTGCAGATAAGTTTTACGCCACTGTTCTACTAAAACCAACCTTGTCAAAGTACACAATCTTAGCCGATTTTAATTTTTTCCACATAATTTCTTAAATCCCTTTCTCAGTAGTGTCAATTCACTATCAATTCTCTCAATGAAATTCAATTTGATTGTGGAACAACAATTATGATCAAATTTTGTTCGAAAAAATGTACATACGTTGATTTCCACGTATCAAGAAAATATATTGGACAAATACAGATGAATCAGTAATAGACACTGCATTGGATAAACACAAATGACAATCAATGTATATAAATGATACAGTACATCGTCAAGAATCACATAAAAGATCAAAATAACACACACAAAAAAAAAAAAACAATGTGGCAAGAAAGGTAAAAATCACGCGGTTGGAAGCTGCAAGATTAGTTTGATGGAGGAGGTGAAAGTGTTGGAATGGTTGGAATTGTGGGAATGTTTGGAAGTGATGGCATGTTGGGAAGAGGAATATTGGCAGGCATTGGAGGCAGAGTCATTTTCGGGACAGAGGGCAACGATGGCAATGGTGTATTAGCTGTTGGAAGTGTTGGCAAAGATGTAATGCTTGGCAATGGTGGCAATGTGGCTGCTGTTGGTAAATTGGGGATAGTGGGTAATTGAGGCATTGTTGGCTGAGGCAACGAGGGGATCGTAGGCAAGTTGGGAAGTTGCAGTAGGCTACGAGCAGCATGACTTGTGGTGATGCTTGATAAGGACAATAATGCTATCATCACGAACAGGATTGAGCAATTGCTAGAAGCAGCCATATTTGTTGTAATTTGCAAGATTGCTTTGTTTTTACAAGGAAATTAAGTTGTGTATTGAGTTTGATCATCACTAAAGAAGATGAGTATATGTATATATAGGGGATGTTGTTGAGGGAGTAGAGGGATTTGGTGAAATGTTGGGTGAAGAAGCATAGGCTTTAAATTCTAAATTATAATCTATACATTGATAGTTAATCTTTTTGAATGTTGGTTTGAGGAACATGCACAAACTTTTAAGTCAACAAGTTTTCTAAGAGTAGTTATGTATAGATGAAATTCGGATCAACCATATTTGGTGGACAATTGAGTATTTAGAACTCACTAGCCAGACTAATTCAGATTCACATCGCGTATGACCAATTGAAGGGAGCGCTCCCTTCCAAGAATTTCACCAACCACACCCTTGTAATTGTTTATTGTTTGTTTTTAATTTTGCTAATACTGTTTGTTTGTTGATACTTCCAATGTTGTTCAACAACCTAGGAGATATGTTTGCTTGCCTAATATTTGATGGCCAAATAACTAATCAACTCAACAATATAATATTGTAAACTAATGCACACTGAAATATTTACTACTTTTCAGTATTATTTGTAGAGTCAATGGTCTTATTTGGACGTTCTTTTTTAAAGCGTTCCGTTGGGTAATGCCAACATCCTGCCTATGGCAAGGCACACGAGTGTGCTAGGGTGGTCTGGATCAGAGTCATGATGTTTGCTTGGTGTGCTTAGTTAAGAAATAAAGTTGTATCAGCTATAACTTTTGACATGATGGTAAACATTTGATCTTAACACGTTCTAATAACAATAATCACCTGATAAAACGTTGCGACTGAAATGATTCCAAATATTTGATTGAAATGAAGATAATAATATATATTGATAATAATTGGCTGATTTTCATCTATATACGAAGAGTCGTGTTTATATATACATGGGCCGCGCTGTTCTGGCCATAAACCATATCCATTGTGTCAAAATTTATGGGCAAGTTTGCAGATACCCGATTTGGAACCCCTGTAAGCTAGCTACTTCAAACTCAACTTTAGTCATACGCGACTGAAGTTGAAAATCCCCGTCCAAAGTTACAAATTTTACCTGAAGTTTAGTGTTCAAGAAAATTTCAGATACGCGATTGAAGTTTGGACATTTATGCCTAAACTTCAGACATTGCTCGATCCACTCGTATTCATTTCCCTTTTAAACTCATTGTCTTGATAAGAAAACTGTAACATGAATGTCTTGAGTTTTCACTATCAACTCACTCTTGATTCTCTGAATGAAATGCCAATTGATTGCGGAAAAACAACAAGAAGAAATTTGCGAATATTTTTATACAATCTAGTTGAACAATGTGCCTTTTCTCGATTTCTGTCATTAATAAGAATATTTTCAAAGAAATTAGTAGTTTTTAACTAATGTACGTATATGTTTGTGTATAATAATATGTTGATCTTTGCTTATCAGAAAAAACATGCTGGACAAATACAATTCAATTCAATAATAGACACTGCATTACATATAAATGATACAATACATTGCTAAAATACATTGCGACAAAAGCAAAAGAAAAAAAACATCACGTGTGGTACGTAGGAGGGAACTACGATATAATTAGTTGGATGGAGGAGGTGAAAGTGTAGGAATGTTTGAAAGTGATGGCATGTTGGGCAGAGGATTTGCAGGCATTGGAGGCAGAGTCATTTTCGGGACTACAAAGGGCAGTGTAGGCAAAGATGGTAACGGTGAATTAGCTGTTGGAAGTGTTGGTAACGATACAACACTTGGCAATGGTGGCAATGTTGCGGGCAATTTGGGAATAGTAGGTAATTGTGGCATAGTTGGCTGAGGCAACGACGGGATGTTAGGGAACTTAGGAAGTTGCAGTAGGCCGCGAGCAGCATGACTTGTGGTGATGCTTGATAGGGACAATAATGCTACGATCAATAAGACGATTAATGAACAATTGCTTGAAGCAGCCATATTTGTTGTAATTCGCAATTTTTGAGGATGGAAGTTGGAAGTTCTATTTTAATTTGATCATTTACTTAAGGGGTATATATAGGGAAAGTTGTTGGAAAAACTAGTAGCATTACATGAGATGTTTGGTGTAGAAGCATATGATAACTCTATTAATTGTTAGTTCAACTTCCTAAGTGTTTGATTTGAGGAAAATGCACAAAATTTTTAAGTTAAATATATGGATGAAGTTTGGATCAACCATATTTGATACAAAACTAACTAATTAATATATTCGATGATATTTCTTTGTAATGTAAATATATTTGTTTCAATGAACAACAATTGGTGCATCAGTGTATGAGCATCCAATAGTTTCAAGTCCGCCATTCGACTGACTGGATATAATCAAACTATGCTCCCTCTGTCCATGGTATTTGACTGCCAGGGAAGTTTCAGGGGCAAAAAGAAGAAGATATTTAATGAGAAGTTATTTGTTCATGTATTAAGTCAGCCAGGCCTATGCCTTTCTTCTTCTTTCTGTTTCTGAAATTTATATTCCCAATTTTATCCATCCGATAGGCTCGATTCTTTAGCAGCTCAAGGGAGATATTAAACGTTCACGAAAATTCTTGATAAGCCTTGTGTGGATTCCTACTTAGGCATAGACTCTGCAATCGAGTTTGCTTCCCTATAGTACCTTTCCTTGAATTCTTTCAAGAATGTGATTGAGTTGAATTGAAGAGTTGCTGACTTATTTGGCGAAGGAAGGAACTCATTTTAATGTTTTTTGTTGAAAATCTTACGAAAAAAAATACTTGATCACGGAGACGGTAGTAAATTCTTGAAAGTTTGAGGCGTGTCAAAGACATATTTCACCCGATACATGTGTATCTCTGGATTCAACAAGTTCTTCTGATTTACTAAGAGCACAAAAACTTGTAAAGATTCATTAAGAAAAAAACTCAATACTCTATAATGAGGTTGGAAGATTTTGTAGTGATATATGCCAAAGGCGAACAAATTTATAGATGAAAGAATCCATCAAATGGAATGACTAAAATGCTCCAATATTTCCTGAAAATTCAGCCCAATAAAATGGAAGAATAATGACAATAATCTTAGTTGATGCCCTGGAAAATTTCGACTAGTTCTTGCAATATTATGACCTGTTTCAGCAACTTAAAATACTCTGCAAGCCAGAGGCTGATATAGGTTCACGTGAACACAATAGCTTTTTTGCTCAGGTTTAAGAATCTACTAAACTATGAACTCGGATACTATTTAGTGTTAACTCAAGGTCACAACTGTAGGAATTCACGGACAAATACACATGAATCAGTAATAAACACTGCATTGGATTAACTCAAATGACATAAATCAATATATATCACTCAGAATAGTACAAATGATACAATACATCGTCGAGAATCACATAAAAGATTAAAATTACAAAAGAAAAAACACGCGGTAGAGACTAGTAGGATAAAATAGGTAAAAATCACGTGGTTGGAAGCCGAAAGATTAGTTGGATGGAGGAGGTGAAAGTGTTGGAATTGCAGGCATGTTGGGAAGTGAAGGCATTGGTGGCAGAGTCATTTTCGGAACAGAGGGCAATGTGGGCAGAGATGGTAATGGTGTTGCTGTTGGAAGTGTCGGCAATGGTGGTAATGCTGCAGGAAAGTTGGGAATATTAGGCAATTGTGGCAGTGTTGGTTGAGGCAACGAGGGGATCGTAGGCAAATTGGGAAGTTGCAGTAGGCTACGAGCAGCACCACTTGTGGTGATGCTTGAAAAGGACAATAATGCTATGATCGCCAAGACGATTGAGCAATTGCTATAAGCAGCCATTGTGTCGATAATTTGATCATTTTACTAAAGGGGGTATATATAGGGAAACCAGAAGGATTATATGACAACTTCTATTAATTTGTTAGTTCAACTTCCTAAATGTTGGTTAATTAAGGAAAATGCACAAACTTTTTGAGTCAATAATTTATGGAAGTAGTTATATATAGATGAAGTTTGGGTCAACCATATTTGTTGAATGAATAATAAATATAGCAATCAGAGAAATCAGTTTTTACTATTTCCTCCGTTCTAATTTACGTGACTCATTCATTCATATGAATACCCCTACTTTGGGTTGGTCTTTTATTTTTGCCCCTTAAATTTGTGGTCTTTCAATAAGGACAATATGAGCAAAAAATATTTTGTAGTTAGTCCCAGAAAAATTGACGTGTTTATGTATTTAAAAGGTCCATTAATTAACTTCAAATCCTATATAAAAAATTTGTGATCTAAAAGGTCCATTAATTAACTTGTCAACTCTCGAACCAGCAGTAAACGCATAATTTCATTGAAATACCATTAGAAAAGGTGTGTGAGGGTGGGTGGGGTGAACAGCTAATCACATTAGGAGATCTTTGCTAATTGCCTAATTAATGATGGTCAAATAACTAATCAACTCAACCATATTTTTTTTTGGTCCTTAATGGTAAAAAACCCAGGTAAACTATCACTTTTTCGTGATTGAGATAATCTATTGTTTTATTTCGTGAGTTGAAACAGATAGTTTCTTACCTCAACTATCTATTGCTCTCTGTACTTAGCTAAACTATCACTCCGTTTGTATTAAAAGACACCTTGATGCTGAGTTGGTCAACATGGGACCAAATATTTGGCTAACTCAGCGCCGATCTGTCTTTAATACAAAGAGAGTGATAGTTTAGATAGGTAAATGGAATAATTGATAGTAGAGGTATGAAACACGCAAAGAAAATAGTAATCAGGTGTGTTTTTAACCATTAACTCGAAGAAACAATATGCTCGTTAGAGAGCAAAAAATAGTGATACTAAACTCACAAGTAGTATTCCTCTTTATATCTTCGGGTTCTTTTCGTTTTAGGAAGTAGTCACAACAGAAAATCAGTAGTGGAGCCAGAATTTGAAGATTACGGGTTTGAGTATTGAGATACTAGTACCTTTTAAGTTATCGGGTTCTAAATTTAATAATTTTGTACATATTCTATCAATTTCTTAAAACAAATACACATGATTTTGACCAAAGCTACGGCTTCATCATTTTCTCATGCTATATTTGTATGGTGAGATTTATCTTCAATTAGTTAGTTTTATGTTGCCTTTCAAAGTCCTTTTCCGCTATACGGACTTCAAACAGACAATGCGAACAAGCTCATAATAGTGTTTTATCTTTTCACATGGACGCGATAGTTAGGTTACAAAATCAATAATGATGATTCATTTTTTAGGAACGAAGACTAATGCACACGAAAATATATTGTTAAACTTCTTTCCTCGATTTCTTTTAGTTAACGATCGAATTAGTTTCAAAAAAATTATGTGTTATGATCCAATTTGTTCAAAAAATACAATATATGTTGATATTTGATATACTGGATAAATACACATGTATAACCGAAGAGAATAAACACTGCATCGTAGTAATACTAAGTCTTTTTTTCTGTATAATCAACACACAACACTCATAAATATAGAGTACAAATGATAAGATACGCCATTACAAATAGAAAAGATTAAGAGGACAAACGAAAAAGGAACAAACAAAATAATATCAAACAGTAGAGACCAATGGAGGTAAGACAGGTAAAATATGGGAACTCGCGAGATTAGTTGGATGGAGGAGGTGAAAGTGTTGGAATTGTGGGAATGTTTGGAAGTGATGGCATGTTGGGAAGAGGAATATTGGCAGGCATTGGAGGCAGAGTCATTTTCGGGACAGAGGGCAACGATGGCAATGGTGTATTAGCTGTTGGAAGTGTTGGCAAAGATGTAATGCTTGGCAATGGTGGCAATGTGGCTGCTGTTGGTAAATTGGGGATAGTGGGTAATTGAGGCATTGTTGGCTGAGGCAACGAGGGGATCGTAGGCAAGTTGGGAAGTTGCAGTAGGCTACGAGCAGCATGACTTGTGGTGATGCTTGATAAGGACAATAATGCTATCATCACGAACAGGATTGAGCAATTGCTAGAAGCAGCCATATTTGTTGTGATTTGCAAGATTGCTTTGTTTTTACAAGGAAAATATGTTGTGTTTTCACTTGATTTGAGTTTAATTATCTCTATAGGGTTTATATAGGGGAAGTTCTTTAGGACTATATGCTGCATATATAATTGGATGAGATGTTAGGTGTTAGTTAACCTTCTTGAATGTTGGTTTGAGGAAATTGATTTGGTGAAATACATATCCGTACCAGATGTTTACACCTAACTAAACAATTAACCTTAAGAATCAACAATTGTCAAAGTAAAAATTCATATCACTTAACCATAGTTAAGTGTTAAAAAAGTGTATATGCAAGACATATGTCTTACATTCATTTGGTTTTGTGTAAACACCCGGTGCGGATAAACTTTCACCAAACAACGATTGGTCCATGTGAAAAAACCTTAACTTGGTTTCCTGTTGATTGTTTAACCAAATATTGTTGAGCAGATTAGTTATTTGAGTATTTAATTATTAGGCAAGCAAACATATTTCCTAAGTAGTTGAACAACATTGGAAGAATCAACAGAAAACAGTCCTATAGAAGTCACTAGTATTAGCAAAATTAAAAACAATAGAGTTGTTATGCTTTCACACCAAACATCTCATACACTGATCTTGTTAGTTTTTCAATAACTTTCCCTATATATATCCCCTTTAGAAAATGATCAAACTCACTCAAATTAAAACAGAATTTCCAACTTACAAAGCAATCTTGCAAATATGGCTGCTTCTAGCAATTGCTCAATCGGCCTCTTGTTGATCGTAGCATTATTGTCCTTATCAAGCATATCGACTAGTCATGCTGCTCGTAGCCTACTGCAACTTCCCAACTTGCCTACGATCCCCTCATTGCCTCAACCAACAATGCCACAATTGCCAAATATTCCAAATTTGCCCGCAACATTGCCACCATTGCCAAGTGTAACATCTCTGCCAACAGCTAATTCACCTTTACCTACTTTGCCCTCTGTCGTCCCAAAAATGACTCTGCCTCCAATGCCCGCAATTCCTCTTCCCAACATGCCATCACTTCCGAATATTCCTTCAATTCCAACACTTTCACCTCCTCCATCCAACTAATCTTTGCAGCTTCCAACCGCGTGATTTTTACCTTTCTTACCATACTGGTCTCTACCGCGCTTTTTATTTGTTTGTAATTTTAATCTTTTATGTGATGTACTGTATCATTTATACACTTCTGAGTGCTATACATTGATTGTCATTTGTGTTAATCCAATGCAGTGTCTATTACTGATTCATGTATTTTCCTGATACGTGAAGATCAACGTACATACATTTTCCTGAACAAATTTGATTATAACTGTTTTTCCGCGTACAATCAGATGGCATTTCATTTAGAGAAGTAACAGTGATTCATACTACTGAGCAAAGAGTTTAAGAAATTATGCAAAAAAAGAATTAAAATCGGCTAGTACATAAACAAGACACTCAAACTTGGCCTGAGCTAGCAAGTATGTACGCTAACTTTGACAGTAACAACAGATCTAGACATCTCAACTTGGTCTCAACTGACAGCTAAACACTCCAACTCGTCCCTATTCTGTCTCGTGGACACCCGATGTTGACCTAACACATAAATTCTGAAGGTGTCTAGATGATCATTTTTGTAAGTTGGAGTGTTTAATTAACATAGTGGAGATGAGTTCAGGTGTAGTCTAGATGTGCACTCTCAAAATTGAAGTACTTACTTGTCAGCTGAGAGTGTTTGTTTATGTATTATGCCAATAAAATACTCCAATATCAGTGCAAATTATCTTTACTCTATTTGCAAAGTTTCAGCACGTAATTGTTGTTATTAGGACGCTTTTAAGAAGGGTAAAAACGTATCTCGTATCAAGTATTTACACTTATAAATCAATGAATGTATAATATGTGTTGGTAGATACACAACTATCATTTAACCATGGTTAGTTAATGTATATTTTCACTTCATTAAATCACTTAACTATGATAATTTGCATTGGCTCGGAGTAACACCCGGTCCAGGTAAGTCTACCCCCAATTGGAGAATCAGCTCAACTCCGCCTCTACAAATTATACTGGAAAGTAGTATATTTTCATGTGCATTAGTTTAGATTCCTCAAAAAACAAAACTTGAATGATCAAATAAATAGATTTGGTAAATACATATTTGCACTCGATGTTTACCCCTAATTAGACGATTAACTTTTAAAAATCAAACAATCTAAGTGAAAATGCATATCACTTAACCATAGTTAAGTATTAAAAAGTATATATGCTAGACATATGTCTTGCATTAATTGGCTTGCTGTAAATGCGACTAAATTTTTACCAATTGATTTTGTAATCTAATGATTGTTATTTGTGAAAAAAAAGACTCTGAATAAGAGTAAAACTACCAAACTTGGTTACTTTTTTATTGATTAACCAAATGTGTTAAAAGACTTCAAAATATTGTTGAGCTGATTAGTTATTTGAGCATCAATTATTAGGCAAGCAAACATATCTCTTAGGTAGTTGAACAACATTGGTAGAGTCAATAGAAATACATTATTAGCAAAATTAAAAAGAAACAATAAACAATTAGAGGTGTGGTTAAATGGTCCAGATACTTTCTCCTTTAACCAAATATTTTGGGCTCAAGTTTTGGTATGAAGAAATCCTTGGTAGAGAGCGTTCCCTTTAATTGATCCTACGTGATGTGAATCTGAATTAGTCTGACTAGTATGTTCTGAATACTCAATTGTCCATCAAATATGGTTGATCCAAATTTCATCTATACATAACTACTAAACTTGTTGACTTAAAAGATGGTGCATGTTCCTCAAACCAACATTATTTAGGAAGATTAACTAACAATAAAGTATTAAGAATTTAAAAAGCCTATTCTTCTTCACCCAACATTTCACCAATGAACTTTCCCTATGTATACCCTTTACTAAATCATCAAACACAACTTAATTTCCTTGTGCAAACAAAGCAATTTTAGAGGAAATTAACACAATGGCTGTTTCCATCAACTACTCAATTATTTTTGTGATGGTAGCATTGTTGTCCGTATCAAACATATCAACAAGTCATGCTGCTCGTAGCCTACTACAACTTCCCAACTTGCCTACGATCCCCTCATTGCCTAAGCCAACAATGCCACAATTGCCCAAATTTCCAGTCACATTGCCAAGTATTGCATCATTTCCCTCTGTTGTCCCGAAAATGACTCTGCCACCAATGCCAACCATGAATCCTCTGCCTAACATGCCATCACTACCAAACATTCCTACACTTTCACCTCCTCCATCCAACTAATATATAGTTATCTTTGGAGAGTCCATCTACGGGTGGCAAAATGACTTATTTATTGATTCAGACTATTTTGATCCGCGGAAATTCAAGTCAAAATGTTCATTTGACACCCCTACCTCTATTCTACTATATTAGTAGTATTGTTTTACCTTAATTGTTCTATATGTTGTTTCTTTTCAGTTTT
>JAJONR010003904.1:0-74007 GCA_029582245.1 Solanum etuberosum | reverse complement strand
ATATGAACTAAACAAGGAGTTTGATATATAATCTCTATAAATAAAAGGGTCCAATATACCTTGTTCGGGTATAAAGAAGCATCTGAGCTAATGTGGTAAATAACATAAGATATGATAAATGTTGTACCAAAATAATTAAATGCTTAGTCATGCAATAATCTAAAAGATTGAATTGTAAGAGATACTAATAACTGACATATAACCATATGAACTAAACAAGGAGTTTGATATATAATCTCTATAAATAAAAGGGTCCAATATACCTTGTTCGGGTATAAAGAAGCATCTGAGCTAATGTGGTAAATAACATAAGATATGATAAATGTTGTACCAAAATAATTAAATGCTTAGTCATGCAATAATCTAAAAGATTGAATTGTAAGAGATACTAATAACTGACATATAACCATATGAACTAAACAAGGAGTTTGATATATAATCTCTATAAATAAAAGGGTCCAATATACCTTGTTCGGGTATAAAGAAGCATCTGAGCTAATGTGGTAAATAACATAAGATATGATAAATGTTGTACCAAAATAATTAAATGCTTAGTCATGCAATAATCTAAAAGATTGAATTGTAAGAGATACTAATAACTGACATATAACCATATGAACTAAACAAGGAGTTTGATATATAATCTCTATAAATAAAAGGGTCCAATATACCTTGTTCGGGTATAAAGAAGCATCTGAGCTAATGTGGTACCAATATGTTAATGTCTGTAAGAGACTAAGGAGTCAATCCTTAACTAATGAGTGACCCTTATAATCCTGTGGTGGAATATATTTGTAGGACTTAGAGATTTCTCTTAAAGGTCTCAGTGCTCAACTAACAGGTGAGCCTTCACCCTTAGGTCCCTCGTGTAATGACCCTGCAAGTCATTTTCTCCTTTTTGCATTCTTTTCGGCATTAAGAGCAATCCTATGGTTACCCAAAGTCACTTATAACTTGTTGGTATTGACAGTTTGATCACCTAATTATCTGTTTGCTTTTTGTGCAAGTTTCTATATTTTTGAGCTTTTGAAACTAGAATGGCTAACTTTGGTTAAAAGTTCAGGAAGATGGCCTCAGAATGTAATTCTAAAATTTCCATTAGATCCAAAACATTGAGTTTCAGTTTGGATCTCGATACTTTTGAGATCATCTCTAGTCCCCTTGTGAAATTTGGGTTAAAATAGTTTTTGGGTGTGGGACCCACTTTTCATTGAAACGACCTCGATTGAAAGATTTGACATCTCTACTGAGTCTAGAATGCTTAATTTGGTGGGGTAGCTTATCTCGTTTGCATGCATGAGGTTTCGAATGAATCTTGAGCACCATGTCATGGATTTTGATCTTTTGGAAAATTAGCTAATATGCATCAACCGGTGCAACCTACTTTTCCTTTTTACATTCACGTACTTGAAGCCGCCTTTGTGGTAACCAGTGGTCCTGGTCTCTGTATTTGCGTGGCCTATGCGCGTTCACAGAGGTATGATGTGTTGGCCATTATGTTTGCAACCCTTGTGCTACGATTGTGAAGCTCAAGAAAGCTAACCTTTCGTGATAGTGGGTTAGGAAATACGTTCATGATGCATTTAGGGTCGACCATCCGTGATCGTTGATTGGGTCCCACATTTATGGATGTTATTTTACTGGTCTTTGATGAAAATACAACTCGCAATTTCAACATAAGTTGTTATATTAAAAAAAGTATATCTCATGTTCTAGACATCCAAATTGGTTGATTCAAGTTTTGTTTTGTCAAGAATTTGCATGGCTTTGCATTGGGGCCTTTAGAGGAGTGTGATTTAAAGATAATGGTGTAAATTACTTTATTTCTTGCATGAGCTGTTTTCCATGTTTGTGAACTTGAATTGTGTCCTAATTTGGGACACAAGTTCATGAGTAAGCTAGTTAGGACCCATTGACAGAGTCAATTTTGAGATTTCCAGCATGGGTGCAATAATTCCCCTTTGACTCAATTTTTGGGCCCATCTCTAATTACTGAAATTTTGGTATCAAAAGACGTTTTGACATTATGATCGTACTTTTGATAGCTTGGCAACAATCAGAAGCCATTCAGAAGGGAAAAGCTCTTAAATTGTGATTTTGGAGTGCATGTGCTCTACATTGAGGTAGGGTACGAGTTCCTAGTCTTTAGATTGAGCTTTCGAATGTAAGTTCATGTTGAATTGATGGATTTAATGTGGTGTTAATATTTGAATCAAGCCTAATTGATAAAAATCATTCCTTAGGTATATTTTGGGGTATTGTCGGGAGTGATTGCATGCTTAATCTTGTTACGTGATTTTCTTGCCTCATAGACTTAGTATTATTGTTTCTTATATTTTTATGGTAGATTGTAATTGGAATTATCCAAGGTTTAGGCTAGTGATTTCCATAGACTTGAGGTTTGGAGCTGAAAGGCCTTAGAAAAGCTTTGACGGCGCTACATATGGCTTAGCTCCCTATAAATTGATATAGCAGGTTTGGGTATGATAGTGTGATCCTTCGCTAGGTGGTAACTCAGCTCTTATAAACTACACCCATAATTTACCCTTTTGATCAACTCAAACTAGTTTGTGTGTGTTTTTGAGATTTTAGTTGGTTGTTTGGGGTCAAGTCTTACATGTAGAGCTGGATTGGGTCCTAGTGGTTCTAGAGAAGGATCCGCACTACGGTATGGACCGGTTGGGAGATAGAAGAGGATTTGGACTATTCAAAGGTCTTTTTCCAGGGTTTGAGGTTCATGTGCATCTTTTCATCCTGCGTTTGAGGACTTGTGTACCTCTTTCTAGCTGAGTTTGAGGCCTTGGCATACCTTGTATTAGATATGTTCGAGCCTTAGGATATATTCTTAGTTATGGTTCGAGGCCTTGACTCATCTTTATTAGCCTTGGTTTGAGTCCGGGCACACCTCTATTAGTCTGGTTCGAATCCTAACTTGGTGATTCTATTGGGTTCTTGGGTTATCTACCGCGGTTTGAGTCCTTTGATGGCCATGGCAATTCTTGAAGTATTCTTAGACTAAATTAGTTGTTACTTTGCTCTTCTGTGTATTTATTAGGATTATGAGGGTTCGGTAGGGTTATTTACTTTCAATTGTGCATGAGTATACCTTTTGGGCTTATGTAGGTCAAGTTAAGCTTTAGTTAGCTATTTAGTTTACTGTTCAACCTTTCCTTAACTCGTGTGTCTCTTATTTAAGTTTTCCATCACCATTTCATTCAGTGACCTCTAGTTTTGTTTATTCATGCTTTTTATTACTGTCTTTACTTCCCTACTCATTCTACACTCTGTATCTATTTTTGTGATGCAGGTTACCTCCTTATGTTTTAGCTTTGACTAGTCTTTTGCTTTTGAGGCAAATGTGTATATTTTGGTCCATTTTTGGAACTTTTACACATTTTAGTAGCTCTTTACATGTGACTACCACACTTTGGAATTGGATCTAGTATTTTGACTGTATATATTTGTTCTTGTTTGTATCTTCCAATGTGTTTTTTTAAATCTTTCCCTTTATAGCTTGTTATTTTTTCTGCCTTGTATATGCTACTTGTAATTCTGGGTTCTGGGTTGACTTACTTACTTGTGGCTTATTATAAATGTCATCATTACTCAAGTTTTCAGGTCGTGACAAGTGGGTATTAGAGCCCAAGGTTCGCCAGTGTTGCTTGTATATAGCTAATATCTAGTACAGTCTTGCAGATCGATGAGAAGACATCTTTATTCTATCTTTGGAAGGCTACAAGAAGTCTTGATGAATATTTTATCTTTTGTAGCATTATCATATGTCCTGTGTATTATTGATTTATTGGAATGTTACTTATTTCACTCTTCCGCAGAATGGCTCGCATGTGCAAATAAGCGGGTGGGGGTGATGTACTCAGGCCCACTTGTAGAGCCCCACATAGCGGCAGAGGATAACCTCAAGGTTTCAAAAGGGCTGCAACACCAGCCCAAGACAGAGAGAGGACTCTGAAGCCAGTGGCAGAGCCTCGAGTAGATAATATTCCTCTACAGCCAGTGGGACCGGTACAAGCATAGCCACCACCTGAAAAAGCTATGGCTCTAAACCTTCAAACGTTTATTACTTAGTTACTAGTCCTGCTAGGGGGCGTGCACCAGGTCGTTGCTCCAGCTATGCCAACACTATAAGATCTGCCTGTAGCTGCGGCTCCACAGGTCAAGGTGCCACCAATTCCTGTCGCTGCCCTGCCAGTTATTGTAGCCAAAGCGATGCCATTAGAAGAGTAGAAGATGCTCAAAGTATTCTTAATATTGTCTCCTACAAGATATTTGGGTCTATCAAGAAGGATGCCCATAATTTTCTTACTACTTTCCATGAGCAGCTTTATACCTTCTGAGTAGTTGATTCAAAAGAAGCCGACTTAACAACTTACCAGCTTGAAAGGCCAGCCATGCAAAATTTGCATAAGTGTATGGAGTGTACACCAGTTAAGTCGCCTCTAGTGTCATGAATAAAGCATTCAGTGGCCTTTTTGCTAGGTTTATATCACAGAGTGTCAGAGATCAACACTGAGAATAATTCTCCAGGTTTGAGCAGGGATCCATAACCAAATCAGTGTATAAGGCTAATTTCATGAGCTCTCTAGTCATGCTACCATGATACTACCTACTGAAAAGGAGAGGGTTCATTGTTTTATCTATGGTTTAAGGCTAAAGCTGTGGATAGAGACAAAGTCTATTACTTCTGCAAGTAGATCATTTCTAAATGTTATGGACCATTCCCGTACTATGGAGGAACTTGGTATTGAGGTGCAAGGGGGAAGCGACAAGAGGGCTCGTCATCAGGGAAGCTTTAACAAGTCTCATTCTAGGAGTAGGGGCTCATATGATAGGCCTTGCCAATAGATTTAGCAGTATTAGTCTAGCCAGCATGTTCTGGCAACACTTCAGGCTTCTGAGGGAGTAATATAGCTAGGGTGGTTCTGGTGCATATTAGAGTTTTTGGGGTTTATATTGGGGTTTTTCAAGCCATGGTGGTTGAATTTCTCAAATTCAGCCTACTCAGGGTTGATTTTAGTGTAGTGATCTTGATCATTAGTCCAAAGCGTGTCCCAGAATGGGATGATTACACCTACTCCATATTCAACTCGAGTAGTTTCAATAGTATTACCTCCAGCTAGAGGCGGTGCCCAGGGTCAGGAATGATAAGGTGGTCACTGATGTACCGTGAGTTTATGGTATTTTTAATGCATTAAGCTTGGAGTTTTGCACGAGTCTTAAGCATTTTGTTATTAGATGTGATGGTATTTTGATATAATTTTGCAGAAAATAGGTTTGGAGCAGTTAGTGTTGAATGTGTCTGAAGTAGTAAGTTTTTAGCAACAGATGAGCCCACCTACTAGCTGTTGTTCACTTGATGAGCCGTAGGTGGAGGCGTGGATCAAGAGTTCAACGAAGTCTGACTAAGGGTGGAACCATGGAAGCACTGACGAGGTGTGAATCAAATGATGGACCGTCGTTGAGGGGTCGTCGATGACTTCAGAGAGGATGAGTTCTAGTACTTGAACAATGGTTGAACAAGAGGGAATGTACTTAGACCTACGGGCCTTAGGTCGTGACTATCATTAACATCCATAGGATTTTTGGCCAACTGCTGAGCAACGGTGGAGACTACGGACCATAGGTGGCTAGCCGTCAATAACACTGCCCAATCCAAAGTTTCCTAAACTTCTTCTTCCTACTTGGTTTAGGATTTAGTTTCTATAAATATTAGTTTTAATTTTTGTCTTTGGGTTGTTCTACTTTTTGTGATACTTTGTTTTTACTTTGGGAATTATTTTGCGAACACTTTCGACAATTAATTCTTTAAGCTTTGTTTATGATATTTCTGTTTGATTTTCAATTCAAGATTCTAGATATCATCTATTTTAATTGTAAGTTCATGATTTATTTTACTAACCCTAATATGAATTGTGAATCCTCAAGCATGAGTAGCTAAATCCACAACTAGGGTTGTGGGAACTATCAGTAATTAACAATGTATGACTAATAATTAAGTAATTCAGAAATAGTGTTTATGCATGTATTGTTAATCCCTGACCCATTACGATCAAGAACTAAAAAGAACTCTGAGAAGAATGGCTGGAAGAGGCCTAAATCCCGAGGCACCAAATGATCCAATCGGAGCGGGTCAAGGGGGTATTGCTGGAGTGCAACTTCCTGGAGTTGTGGAAGTGAATAGAAATTTCCAAGTCAACCCGCAAGTTGAAAATGCTGAAGGAGCGCAAAATCAGCCAGCACCCGATGTGTGTAAAAATTATAGGGTTGATTTTAATGCTGTGGGATGAACTGGTGCTATTGTTGTTCCTCCACTACCTCTTGGACATACTTTTGTGGCGACCATCACTCTGATGCAAATGCTTACATCTAGAGGGTTGTTTGTTGGGTTACCTTTGGAGGATCTATATGCTCATATGAGTGAAGTGAAGAGTGTT
Organism: Solanum etuberosum; assembly: GCA_029582245.1. Classification (NCBI taxonomy): domain Eukaryota; kingdom Viridiplantae; phylum Streptophyta; class Magnoliopsida; order Solanales; family Solanaceae; genus Solanum; species Solanum etuberosum. The sequence continues at coordinate 67,555 of JAJONR010003904.1, read as the reverse complement.
TGTATGAGTAGTGTAGGGCGACCAGATTTAGAGATGGATGCGATCAGCTTAAGGGTGTTTCCACTTGCGTTGACAGGTGATGCTACTGTATGGCTGTCTGATTTTCCATATAACTTAATCACCTCTTGGGATGGGTTGCATAAGGTATTCATGGAGAAGTATTTTCTGTTGTCAAAGAAATTAAACCTGAAGGATAAACTCAATAACTTTGTAGCATTGCATGGTGAGTCAGTTAGTAGTTCGGGATAAATTCACTAGGTTTATGAGGAGTGTGCTAAATCACCGCATAGATGACTCTTCGCGGAATGAGCATTTCTACAGAGGGCAAGATGATAAAGGAAAAGTTGTTCTAGATACTATTGCTGGAGGATCTTATGGAGCAAACACATTCCAAGAGATTGCTGAGAAACTTGAAAAGATTTCTAAGAATAACAAGGCATGGAGCACTAGAATGGCGAATACGGGAAGGAATACGGTTGTAGTGCAAGCCGTACCAAATTAGTCCAATGATTATATTCATGAGGAGAGGCACAATTGAGAACAGAGGTTGGCTTGGTATTGAAACATGTGAGCGGAAGTGCAGAGAAAGTCAATGCAGTGAACTACCAAAATAGGGCACCATCGGCTGATGAGTATATTTATGAGGAGGATATGAATCTAGTGAATGATCAGATAGGAGGTTTCTAGACTAACACCCAAGGATCCAATTTGGATAATTGGCACCACGGTTAAGGAAACCAAGGTCGGAACTATGGTAACTACAATCGTGAAGGGAACTACAATCGTGACGAAAACTATAACCGGAATGGGTATAGTAACAGAAATGATAAGAGTGGACCGTATGTTCAACCTGGGTACCGAGATGCTGGGTCACGTATGAATCACATAGAGGATACGATGAAAAAATTTGATTTAACTTATGATATTCTGAAGGAGATGCGAAATGATTTATCAGGCATTCGTCAAAAAGTTGAGTCCCATGCAATATCGATTAAACAGATTGAGCAGCAGTTGAGCCTGTTATCCACAACTATAAAACCTCATCAGCAAGGGACACTTCCTAGCAATACTATCCAGAATCATAAGATTGACGAGCATTATATGACCATTACTACTCCGGGTGGAAAGCAGACTATAAACCCTCCATTATCGACTGGAGTGGAAAGTGTGAAAGAGAAAGATGAGGTAGTTGAGGAGCCAAAAGATCAGAATGAGAAGGAAGTTGAGGTGACGCAAAAGATCATCCCTATGCGTAGACCTCCACCTCCATTCGTACAAAGGTTGGTAAATAAAATGGAAGAATAAAAGTATTGCAAGTTCATAGGTATGCTGAAGCAGTTGTCCATAAATGTTCCTTTGATTGAGGCAATTGAGCAGATGCTAGGTTACGCAAAGTTCATGAAGGATTTGGTGACTAAGAAGAGTGTTGTCAGTTTCGAAGATGATGACAAGTTTCAGCATTGTAGCGCTATTTCTACTAGATAATTAGTGCAGAAGAAGAAGGATCCTGGAGCATTTACTATTCCATGTACTATTGGTATGTTTCACTTTGCAAAGCCCCTATGTGACTTAGGTTCTAGCATTAACTTGATGTCGCTGTCTATTTAAAAGAAGTTGGGTTTAAGAACCCCCAAACCGACTGAAGTGCGACTACTTATGGTTGATAGAACTACGAAGAAACCTATTGGAGTGCTTCAAAATGTCCTTGTGAAAGTTGAGACATTCATCTTTCCGGTGGACTTTGTGATACTTTACTGTGAGGTTGACTTTGAAGTCCCCATCATCTTAGGGAGACCATCCCTTGCTGCTGGGCATGCTTTGGTTGATATAGAAAAAGGGCAGATGATGTTTTGATTCAACAATGAAGAGGTAAATTTTAATATATGTAGATCTATGAAGCATGGAAGTGATCTTAAGTCGGTGTTGGTAGTTAATCATATTGTTGAGAAAGAACCAGATGTATATATTGAAGAGAGGTTGGGTGTTGAAGCACTAGCGGTTGTGATCATGAACTTTTATATAGATGGTTTTGATGAATATGATGAGCTAGTTGTTGCACTTTATAGGGTAGATTTTTCTCGTCGTTAACCAAAGAAGGTAGACCTGGACTTACAGAATCGAGACACTCTTCCTGCAAAACCATATGTTGATGAGCCTCTAAAATTTGAGCTTAAGGATCTTCCATCTCACTTGTGGTATGTGTTTTTGGGCCAAAATAGTACATTGCTTGTTATTATTGCTACTGACTTGAATGAAGGGAAAGTAGAGGCGTTGATATCGATATTGAAGCGATTCAAAAGGGCTATAGGATGAACCATTGCTGACATTATTAGTATTCCACCGGGTATTTGTTCTCACAAGATTCAACTTATGCCGAATGGCAAGACAAGTATTGAGCACCAACGAAAATTGAATCCACCAATGCAAGAGGTTGTGAAGAAGGAAATCATTAAGTGGTTAGATGTTGGAGTCGTATATCCTATTGCTGATAGTAGTTGGGTGTGTCTAGTGCAATGTGTGCCAAAGAAAAGAGGAATCACTGTGGTTCCAAATGCAAAGATTGAGCTCATTCTAATGAGGCCGGTGACTGGTTGGAGAGTTCGTATGGACTATCACAAGTTGAATGCGTGGACCGAGAAAGATCACTTCTCAATGCCATTCATGGACAAAATGTTAGATCGCCTGGATGGAAACAGTTGATACTATTTTCTAGATGGATATTCGGGATACAATAAAATCTTCATAGCTCTTGAAGACCAAGAGAAGACCACTTTCACTTGTCCTTATGAGACTTTTGCTGTCAAGCGGATGCCATTCGGGTTGTTTAATGCACGACAACTTTTCAGCCTTGCATGATGTCAATATTTTCTAATATGGTGGAGGACACAATTGAGATATTTATGGATGATTTCTCAGTAGTTGGTGACTCATTGGATGATTGGTTGGTTCATTTAGGTGAAGTGTTGAAATAGTGCGAAGAGTGCAATCTTGTGCTAAATTGGGAAAAATGTCACTTTATGGTGAAAGAGGGTATAGTTTTGGGCCATAGAATTTCGCAGAAAGGAATCGAAGTTGATAGAGCAAAAGTTGAAGTGATAGAAATGCTACCACCACCCATCTCTGTAAAAGTTGTTAGATATTTTCTCGAGCATGCATGTTTTTATTAGAGGTTCATCATGGATTTCTCAAAAATTGCACACCTATTGTGCAAATTACTCGAAAAAAAGTCGAAGTTTTAGTTTGATAATGCTTGTCTGAGAGCACTTGAAGGGCTAAAAGAGAAGTTGACTTCCGCACGAATCATTATTTAACTTGATTGGGGACAACCGTTTGAAGTTATCTGTGATGCGAGTGCGGTGGCACTTGGCGTAGTATTGGGGCAGAGGTGAGAGAAGATTCTTCATCCTATATACTATGCGAGCAAAGCTTTGAATGTTGCTCAAAAGAGCTATACTGTTACTGAACAAGAATTGCTCACTGTTGGTTTCATGTTTGAGATGTTTAGATCCTATTTGCTTGGCACTAAAGTTATTGTGCATACTAACCATTCGGCATTGAGGTATCTTATGGAAAAGAAGGATGTGAAACCAAGACTGATTAGATGGGTATTAATATTGCAAGAGTTCGTCTTTGAAGTGAAAGATAGAAAGGGAACAGAAAACCAAATGGCTGATCACTTGTCCAGATTAGAAGAAGAGGCAATGATGAAGTTAGCTGATATAGTTGAGATAAATGATGTGTTCCCCGATGAAAAGGTATTTATTGCTTCTTTTGATCTTATCCCTTGGTTCACAAATTTTTCCAATTACTTTGCAAGTGAATTGGTAACTCCAGATCCGTCGTTCAACCAAAAAAGAAAATTCATGTCTGATGTGAATAATTTTTTCTGGGAAGAGCCCTACTTGTTTCGTATATGTGCTGATGGGATTATTCGTCGCTGTGTGCCTGAAGTTGAGATGATGAGTATATTGGAGGATTGTCATTCGTCTCCAGCTGGTGGACATGGCATCCTGACTGCTCATAAAATCTTACAGTGTGGGTATTACTGGCCTACTGTTCACCAAGACGCTCATGATTTCGCCAAGTCTTGTGATCGTTGTCAAAGAGAAAGAGGTATTTCAAGGAAGCAAGAATTCCCAATGAATCCTATACTGGAGATTGAGTTGTTTGATGTTTGGGGTCTTAACTTCATGGGTCCGTTTGTAAGTTCTAATGTAATGAAGTACATACTTGTAGCAGTTGGCTATGTGTCTAAATGGGTGGAAGTTGTTGCGCTTTCAAACAATGAAGGAAAGAGTGTCACTGCGTTTCTAAAAAAAGAGTATTTCTCCAATTTTAGTATACCAAGGGCGATTATTAGCGATGGAGGTTATCACTTTTGTAATAAGTTATTCAAGGGGTTGCTTGAGAAGTATGGTGTTCGTCACAGCGTAGCAACTCCTTATCATCCTCAGTCTAGTGAGCAAGTTGAAGTGTCAAATAGAGATTAAGAAGATCCTTGCAAAGACTGTGAATGTGAACATAACTGATTGGTCAAGAAGGCTTGATGATGCTTTATGGGCCTATCGCACTGCATTCAAGACTCCCATAGGTATGTCCCCCTATCAAATTGTATTACGGCAGTCTTGTCATTTGCCAGTAGAGTTAGAGGATAAAGCGATCTGGGCACTCAAGAAGCGGAATTTGGATTGGGATGCCGCATCAAGTCAAAGATTAAATGAGATGAATGAGCTCGATGAGTTTTGCCTAAAAGTGTATGAAAGTTCGGCCTTGTATAATGAGAAGATGAAGAAGTACCATGATCAAAAGATTGATAAGCATGAGTTTGTTCCCAGTGATTTGGTAGTCTTATTCAATTAAAGGTTGCGCTTATTTCCTGGCAAGCTCAAGTCCTAGTGGACAGGGCCATTCAAAGTGATACAAGTATTTCCACATGGAACGGTTGAACTTGAGAAAATGACGGAATGAGATTCAACTTGAATGGTCAAAGGATAAAAATCTACTTGGGGCAATCAGAGGAAGTCAAAGAGGTGATAGAGGAACGGGGTGTTGATGAAGTCTGAGTAATCAAGGTGTCTGTGCCGTGCCACAATGTTAAATCAAGCGCTACTTGGGAGGCAACCCAAGATGTAAAATCTAGAAAATTTTATGAGTTTATTGTGATTTTTATGAATTTCTAGTATTTTCTATTTAGTTAAATTTTTTTAGTCTTACTACTGGCTAGATTAGGGAAGAATAGGGACGATAGTCAAGAAAATATAAAAAGGAAGTCCTAATATTTGCTACGTGTTAAGGAAAGCAAAGAAGAATATGTAGAAAATTATTTATGCAAGGGTCTACGGTTCCCATAGATGGTCAGTTGTTCAATCGACGGACCTTAGATTGCACCCGTAGATCCCAGGTATGTTGTCTAAAAATTCACCAAGTGTTAGTGGAATCACAGACTCATCCACGGGCCGTAGTTTTAACTACGGACCGTCAACGGGGTTTCATTGGCCCAAGTCAGTGAAATAGTCAACCCGACCCACAACCGAATTAAATAAAAAACCCTTCATTTTAAACATCCCCCATTTCCCTCTTCTTCCCCCTATGGTTACAACTCTCTAGTTAACCAACTCTACACATTCCCAACTCTTCAATCCCCCCATATCACATCTATATTTCCTCCACTTCTTTTTTGCCCATACTTTCTTCCTATTTTCACCAATTTCTCTCCCCTCCAAATGCTTCTCATTCTGCAAAAATTCAAAGGTTGTGGGTTCGGTGTAAATACTTGTTTGGTGTCTAAAACGAGCTTAACGGAACACACTCACGCAATTTTGCAATACTTGTAAGGTAATGATTTCAAAACTTGAACTATTCAATTTGTATTTGAAATCACAAAGTTGTTACTTGACCTTAGGTATAAATTGCATGTTAAATGTGATATAAATAGTTCTAAAGTACACGTGGAACGTTGGTTTAGTGAGTTTTGTTGATTAATTTGATAAAAGCATGTGATTACTTCATTATACTTGTGTTCTTGACTTAGCATTTTCAATTTATAATAGTCGTATGTATTAATTGCATGATTGGAACCCTAGGGACGATAGAATAACATGAAAATATGTTGAAATGCATGTTCTAGATATGTTTTGGTAGTTGAAATAATGTTCTTGTGATGTTTGGTCATATTGTGAATTTTTTATCTACACCTAGTATTGGTCGACGACCATGACCTACGGGCCATGAGGGCAACCTACGGACCATGGTTTGGCTTACGGTCCGTCGTTCCATCGACGGACCATTCTGGTGAACCGCCGTTCAAACTTTAGAGGCCTAAAATGTTGCTTCTTGACCTACGGTGGGAATCGACGGTCCGTGATTCACTCGACGGCCCGTAGGGACTAGCCATTGGTCCCAAAAAGCAGTCACTGTCCAGATTTTTTTTTGTTGTTTCAAAATTTATTTTGTTTTTTTATTGATTTGTTTTGAGCACGTTGCATACTAACAAGTCTTTAACAGGTGAAATGGCGCAAAAGAAGGTCAATACGTACAAAAGAAAAGGGAAGTCTAAGTAAGTGGCACCCTCACTTTTACTGATTGATGAATCAAGTGGGTCAGAGTATGTACCTAAGCATACCAGTGGCTCCCCCACTGCACCTCAGACTACTAGGCGCAACTCTAGGCAGGTTGTGTTGTCGGATGAGGAGACTTCCCCCAGTCATGATAATGTCCCCAGGCTGAGGAGGGGCCCAACCTTCAAATACTAAGAATAGGTAGTCGCAGTCTAGCTCCAGTTCCACCTCTAAGTCAGTTAGCACCCCAACTTATGATGCTACTAGTACCAGTGAGGCCTATGACCCTCTTAGTGGAAGGGTTGAGACGGTATGATTTTCCACGGACACAAACAAGTGGTTCATCCAAGGGATGTACCAGATATATTATGATGTGCAATAAATTAATGAGCACCAGAAGATTGCCCAATCCATTACCGAGTAGCGATGAGTACTCACTGGGAGCCTCCACATAGTGCCAGAGATTCATGAGCTTATCAAAAGGCACATATATGAGTAGATGGCAGGGCATATGGGCAAGTATGGCTCTGAAATAGTGAGGGAGTTCTATGCTTCCTATGTAGCTACTATGGAGAGCACTATACCACCACGAGACAAGGCGTTGGCTCAACCTCCATTGCTGACTATTTTGGTCTGGGGTATTCCCGTTGACATATTAGACTCTACCATCCGCCATTTTATTTATGGCCTGACACATGCTCAGTTAATTAATACAATTGAGTACGATTATCAGATGGGTTAGTACATGGCAGGTCTTTCATGAGTGAGCTAAAGCAGCGAGAGGCCTTATTATGATGGATGGCTCGACATATAGTTGATGAAGGGGAGAGCACCGAATTGGTGCGTGATCTGACATAGCCCATCCGAAAGGCGATATTGAGCTTTGCTGCCATGTTATGATGGTTCATTATACGGACCAGATTTTCCCCCACCCAAGCCATAATGTAGTGACTTGGGACCGTGCATTTATGCTCGCAGCAGTGATGGTAGGGCTAGAGATTGACTTCACCAGGATTCTTATTGCAACGATACACGAGAGGGCTTTCCGGATGACTACCACTATGCCCTCCCCTTATATAATTTTTTGCCTTTATAGTGAGGTCATTGTTCCATTGTGTCATTGTGATAGGCTCACTGAGGCAGCCAAGAGGTTGACGTGGGCTTGACTAAAGATTATACGAAACCAACAGCTCCTAGAAAAGGTATTTAAATTGACATACCACCTTCGGATGATGCTACTAATATTGATGTTGAGTAGGTTGGGGTCGAGGGGGGAAATTATGATAACATTCCTGCCACAATTGCGGAGCCGGATATGCAGGCTCCCCTATCCACTTCATCAGTCCATGCTGCGAGCACACCTCATGCTCCTACCTCTTATGGGTTTTCTTTGCTGCCACTTTTTCGTGTCCAGAAGATGGAGACTTAGATGGCCACTCTTTTTGTCAGGACCCAAGGTAGCCCCTAGGCGTAATATGGCGTATAGGACCCTGAGAGGCCCCATACAAGACACTTAGCATTCATAACATAAGAAATAGACAAAGAGATTTAAAAGACAGTTTCAATGTATCAAAGTTTTATAGAGCAAAGCAGAAATTCTAACATTGTCTCAATAGCCATCTAGTACATAAGAATGAATCTGGGCCTAGTCCGTACATCATGTCCAAAAATAAAAATAAGGAAGAACTAAAGACAATGAAGATCTGGTCCTTGAAGCATGAGGACTCACCAAAGCTTGAAATCTCGTCAACGAACTCTAGCCACGAAACTGGAAACCCTGACTGTTGGACCCTACATTTGGGGAAATGTAGTCAAGAGTATGTGTTAGTATAAAATATGTACAAAGTTTGATAGCCATGCATAAAACATTTTAAAACATACTTAAAAGAGATACCTTCATGAAATGTAATGCCCAAGGTAAAAGATGAGACAAAAAGTTAGAAAACATGAGTCATAAAACATGGTCAATGCACATAGTCATCATCTTAAACATGTATGAGATACTTCCTTGAATTAACCTTAGTTCATCATAGCTTGCTTGTGGGAAGAAGTAGCCTTAACCGACATATAAGACCATGAGAGCTATCATCATGGAATCTGGTGTCTCCCACACCGAAGAGAGTTGTCCTACTTGCCCCGGTAAGGACCATGACCTTCTATCTTATGTGGATCCACTAGCTAATTTCTATCTAGACAATCCTATGTTGGCACATAGTTTATGGGACACGGGTAATCGCCACTTGTCCACTCAGTTCTGAGCTTAACTTCCACGGAATAGTTCTTATTCATATTCATCTTAGCTCTTAAAGGAACATGTGTAATTGCCTCTTGTCCTTACATCATGTGACATGGGTAATCGCCTCTTGTCATTTCAATAAGAGAGAATGGGTAATCACCTCTTGCCTCAACATTAGCATAGCCTCTTACTTATTGGTTCATTTTAGATGAGAAGACCTTTCAACTCTAAGAACCCTTATTATGTGAGAATACCCTTTCACAAATCATGCTTTCATGTGTAGATGAGAAATTCTTTCAACAACACAATAACAGCAACATCATTGATACTTCAATCTCAAAGCATCCTTAAAACATTTACATAAATTTCATGAGAACATGCCTGATTTCATAAACTCTCCTATCATAATCCAAAACCCACATCATATGCTCATAACTTGGAAAACATGGGAATTACATGGGTCCATGGGGAATCATCATAAAAACATGATATTAATTCAATTCATGCATAAAATATCATAAATCCATCAATCAAATCAATAATCAAGAGAACCCACAACATGTAAGAAATACCCTAACTCAATTGGTGGATTTCTAACTTTGAAAATTAGAGAATTTAGGAACTCCATGGATGAAAACTACCATACCTCAATGACAATTGCTTAACTTCAATGGAGCAATTGGATAAATGACTTGGATATTGCGGAATTTGTGGCTAAGTGTCCTAATTGTAAACAAGTGAAAGTTGAGCATCAGAAACCGGGAGGTTTATCCAAAGATATTAGCATTCCTACATGGAAGTGGGAAGATTTGAATATGGACATTATTGTTGGGTTGCCTCACACCCGGCGGCAACATGACTCGATTTGGGTTATAGTAGGTCGAATGACGAAATCAGCTCATTTCATTCCCATAAAGGTTTCTTATTCGGTAGAGGACTATGCTAAGTTGTACTTGAGAGAGATGGTAATGTTGCATGGAGTACCCTTATCCATTATCTCCAATCGTGGTACCCAGTTCACTTCTCTATTTTGGAAATCCTTCAAAAGTGTCTTGGTACTCATGTTAAGCTTAGTACGACCTTTCACCTACAAAATGATAGACAAGTGGAGCGTACTATCCAATCTTTGAAAGATATGTTGAGAGCTTGTGTGATTGACTTCAAGGGTAATTGAGATGACCATTTGCCACAATTGGAGCCCATGAAGGCACCCTCGAACACAACCCCATGAAGGCACCCTCGAACACAACCCAACTCACAATTGGAGCACCCCCAGCTCTACCCTTCTTCCATTGGTCGTACCATACTCTAGTGACACCCTTCAGTTGGTCTGCAGCTAGTTCCGCTCCTTCAGCATCAGCAACATGCATAACCTCAAAAACCTTTTGCAGCTCTTCCACAATGTTTTTTGGATCCTCAGTGACATTGAACTGGTGAAGTCTGGAGGATTCATCCTTAAGAACTCATGGATTCTGGATGTATCAGCCACATCCTGTTGATTCCCTTTTCGTTGCCCAGCTTGGTTGGTCACAACTTGGCTTAACATCTGAATAGCATCCCGAAACTCCACATTAGTGACCTATCCTTGGGTTGCACTTCTGGTGCATTAGGTACCCCATTGATCCTGTGGATCGACGTTCCTCCTAGCAAGACGACCTCAGACAGCTCTTCATGGAGGAATGATCTGAAAGATATGCACAAGCACGAGTTAGAAGGAATTTTATAGAGATGAAATCTATCGCACGAATAGAGTATGAAAGAAGTGAGTTAGTTCCTAAATGTTGCAGCCTCCTAATTATAGATGTGGCGTGCTTCACACCGATAACTAGGACTCTATCGACACAACTTCATAGATACCCTAGGACTCTTGAACTCTGTGCTCTTATACAAAGTTTGTCACACCCTGAGCCTACACTGTGGACGTGGCCGACACTCGAGAACCATTGTTGACCCCAAGCAAACCCTTGGCCTGACTTAACTCTTAGCGGAAGACTTGCTCATAAATAAAATAAACTTTAAAGGTAAAATTTACTGAACTATCTCAAAAGACAAACTCATAATGTTTTTACAAGTAAACATTTGACAAGCCAAAGGGGCAACTCAAGTTTGTAAACATTTATAACTGAAATTTGAAAAGACTCATGAACTAATGTCTATCTATCTATGAAGCCTCTACTAACTGAGATGGACGTCGGGACAAGACTCACGACATCCTAATAATAAATTGAAATGACTGAAAGTAAATAAGGGATCCTCCGGAAGCAAGGAGGCTCACCAACAACTCCAGAACTCAACTGGATCAACAAAGCGTTGGATGGTGATCCTGGTTACCTGTATCTGCATCATAAAAGATGTAGGCCAAATAGCGTCAGCACATGAAATGTAGGAGCATGTGAGGGGAAATCTAAAACAAGACATAATCTTGAACTGGAACTGAAGAAACAACTTACCTCGTCTCAACTAAACTAAATTCATTTCAATATAAAGCAGTGATAAAGATGCAATATAAAGAAAAGCTTTTAAAATAGTAGATAACAACTCAATGTATTGCAAATTACAATATAACTCAGCTAGGTGATGATACAACGTCTAGCCCATGCTGCCAGAACTGTCATATACCTTGACGGGATATAGAACTCCTCAACTAAGTGGATCCACTAGTCTATACTAAAAAGTAATAACTAATCATATAAAAAGTATGACCTTTTCTACCCACGGTGGCTACATGATTTATGAGGGTTGTGAGTTGTTTGAACTCTCCCCTATATCGATGCTCAATACTACTCCCAAAATATAACTTAGCTCATATATTTTAAAAAAACATTTCCTCTTCCTTAACTTTGAGATTATTACTCAAAAGATTTCTCTAAAAAGAGATAGTACTTAAAACTGCTGATGAACTCTTTTGAAAATCAGTGTTCCCTATTTTCTTAAATGTAAAAAAAATTCTCTTGGGAATACTTAGTTGCCATATATAATTTAAAGAAAATGAACTCAACTATACTCTTTCTCAAACTCAAATGCTCAAGTCTTAAACCAAGTTTAAAAGATTGTAAAAAGACTTCTTAAACTAACTCAAAGAACTCTCAAAACTTGATCTTAGCTCTACCTTGAATTTGAATTTATGAATTCAAGGTTATGATTCATGTTGTGAATTATTTCTAGGTGTTTAGAAGTAGTTTAAAGTAGTTAGAATCAAAGGGGAGTAAAGGTAACCCTTGAAAAAATTCAGATGGACTAAACGACGGATAAGGGGTGGGGGAAGACGACCCTGGCGCACTGAGTGGCACAGGGCCCCACCCCTATCCTACAGGCTAGTAGTTTGGGCGCACTGGCTGGCGCAGGGTGCCAGGCCCCAACCTACAGGAGCCTTCTTTTGGCACACTACGCCAGCCTCTGCCCAGATTTTTCCGACGAACTTTCTTACTCGTTTTCTGAGCCTTATTCACCTAGAATCGAATGGTTTCTTCTCCAATCACTTAGATTCGAATACCCAACATAACTACACTATAATCTACTCAAAACAACCCTCAAATCACTAATACTCATCTGAAGAATTCATCAAAACCCCAACAATCAAGATTACAAATGGAATTTCAAGAAAACTCATCAAGAACTGTAATCCTTCAACTTTGAGAACGAAATTTCCTTAAAGTAACATGATTGGCGTGTGGGTGAACGAACCCAACACTATGATAACTCACATAACTCTTGGGTATCAAATCCTTGGCGAAAATCCGCAACACAACTTCAAGAACTTGACGAATGCTTTGAATCTTCTCTTTTTTTCTCCTCTTTTCTTTTCTTGAACTCTTTTCTAAAACCCTAGCATAAATTAGGATTGTGATAACTGAACCAAATCAGTTTAGATCCCTAAATATTATCATAATTCATTTTAAGTTGATGGGTTAAGGAAAAGCCCAAAACACCCATTATATTTTTGGGTAACTTTCCTTATCTGGACAGCCTGACTTCAAATGGGCATATCCCCCTCATACAAGCTCAAAAATTAGCAAACTCGGTGGTGTTGGAAAGAGGATTCCAAGACTTTTCATTTGATATGTTATGGGCCACCTATATCATCATGTACTAAAAGTTATGGTCTTTTAAAGTTTACCCAAATCTCACAACTTAAGCATAATTTGAAATTTTTTAAATTTTGCTATTTCCAATTTAGTTCTTTCTATTTTTGCTCTTTCAAATACCGAGGTGTTGCATGACCTCCCACTTGGCTCCATTTCTAGACTTCTAAATTCCGAGGTGTTACATTATCTCCCCTATTGGGAACATTCATCCTCAAATGGGATTCTAGACATCTCATGAAAGAAAAGAACTCAAATCTAGCAGTCCAAAATGCATGCAATTACATAAATGCACATATCCGAGGAGGAAACATCCACTCTAAGCTAAAGCATGTTCAAAACATCATATCATGAATTCTATAAGCAACTCATACTCAAATGCACATAAATATGGAGAAATCAATCAAGCTGACTCATTTTCTCAAAACTTAAGTTTTTCATGAACATGCATAAATGAGGAAATCATGGGAATATCTAAAACACATGACACCAAAGAGTAAACCATGAGGAACTCAATACCTCAAGATAGAGTAGGGGTAGAAGAAAAGAGATGAGGATAATGGGACATCATATCGGCCTCGGCCTCCCATGTAGCACCCTCAACTAACTGATTCCTCCAGAACACTTTTATGGAAGCAACACCTTTATTTCTCAACTTCTTGACTTTCCTCCCTAAGATCTCCACCGGAACTTCCTCCTAAGAAAGATTCTCCTTAAATCTCACATCTTCTAACGGGACTATAGTTGTCGGGTCACCAACACATTTCTTCAACATGGAGACATGGAAAGCCGGATGCACTGACGCCAATTCATTAGGAAATTCAAGCTCATAAGCAACCTTACCAATACGCTTCAAAATCTGATATGGGCCCACATAACAGGGACTAAACTTCCCCTTCTTGACAAACCTCATTAAACCCTTCATGGGTGAGATTTTCAAATAGACCCAATCATTAACATCAAACTCAAGATCCCTTCTTCTCACATCGGCATATGAATTTTGCCGACTTTGTGCCATTTTCAACCTTTCTCTAATAAGTCAAACTTTCTCCATAGCCTCATGTACCAACTCTGGGCTTATCAAAGAACCTTCTCCCACTTCAAACAAATCTATAGGAGATCTACACCTCATACCATACAATGCCTCAAATGGAGCTATACCAATACTTGAATGATAACTATTGTTATATGCAAACTCAATGAAAGGCAAACGGTCATCTCAATTACCCTTGAAGTCAATCACACAAGCTCTCAACATATCTTTCAAAGATTGGATAGTACACTCCACTTGTCTATCGGTTTGTGGGTGAAAGGTCGTACTAAGCTTAACACGAGTACCAAGACACTTTTGAAGGATTTCCAAAATAGAGAAGTGAACTGGGTACCACGATTGGAGATAATGGATAAGGGCACTCCATGCAACATTACCATCTCTCTCAAGTACAGCTTAGCATAGTCCTCCACCAAATAAGAAACCTTGATGGGAATGAAATGAGCTGATTTCGTCATTCGATCTACTATAATCCAAATCGAGTCATGTTGCCGCCGGGTGTGAGGCAACCCAACAATAATGTCCATATTCAAATCTTTCAACTTCCAAGTAGGAATGCTAATATCTTTGGATAAACCTCTCGGTTTCTGATGCTCAACTTTCACTTGTTTACAGTTAGGACACTTAGCCACAAATTCCACAATATCCTGCTTCCGGGTGAATGGAATATCGAGAACTATGGGCTTCTGACAAAATCTGTTCTCTCAAGTCATCAACATTAGGAACACACAAACTACCTTGATATTTAAGTACTCCATCTCTCCCTTGGGAGAAATCCTCAACAGACTTCTTAAGCACTACTTCCTTTAATTCAACCAAAGTCGGATCAAGACCTTGCTTGGCTTTCACATCCGCCACAAAACACGATTCTAAACTATTGTGAACCATAACCCTACCTTTAGTAGAGTCTAACAACTGAACGGCCAATCGGAAAAATCTATGAACATCTCGAACCAACTCCTTTTTATCACATTCAATACGAGCAACACTACCCATAGAAAACTGACTAAGAGCGTCTGCCACTACATTCGCCTTACCAGGGTGATAGAGAACACTCATATCATGATCTTTCAATAACTCAAACCACCTTCTTTGGCAAAGATTTAGATCCTTCTGATTCAACACATATTGCAAACTCTTGATGTCGGTAAAACCATCTACATGTACACGTTACAGATAATGCCACCACATCTTTAAGGCAAAAACAACCGCCGCTAGTTCAAGGTCATGAGTGGGATAATTCTTCTCATGAATCTTAAGTTGCCTTGAAGGATAGGCAATAACTTTCCTATTTTGCATTAGCACACGTCCTTGCCCGATTCTCGAGGCATCACAATAAACAACAATAATATTTGTCTCTTCCGGTAAAGTCAACACCGGAGCAGAAGTAAGTCTATCTTTCAATTCCTGAAAACTCTTTTCACATACTTCAGACCATAAGAGTTGAGCCTTCTTTTGAGTCAATGTCATCAATGGAGAGGAAATCGACGAAAACCCTTCAACAAATCTTCTATAGTAACCAGCCAAACCCAAGAAAATTATAATATCCAAAGGGGATAGAGGTCTATGACAACTCTTGACCGCATCCATCTTCTTAGGATCTACCTCAATACCCTTACTTGAAATAATATGACCAAGGAAAACTACGAACCTTAGCCAAAACTCACATTTGCTAAAATTTGCAAAGAGGTGTTGGTCCTTGAGGATTTGCAACACAATCCTCAAATGATTGATATGATCATCCTCGCTCATCAAATAGATCAATATATCATCAATGAACACAATCGCAAACATGTCAAGGTATTGTCTAAACACCCTATTCATCAAGTCCATAAATGCTGCCAAAGCATTTGGCAAACCAAAAGACATTACCAAAAACTCAAAATGACCATACCGAGTTCGAAAAGTCGTCTACAGAATGTCATCTTCTTTCACACTCAACTGGTGATGACCGACCGAAGGTCAATCTCTGATAAGTAACTCGCTCCTTAAAGTTGGTCAAACAAATCATCTATCCTTGGGAGAGGATACTTATTCTTAATGGTAACCCTGTTCAACTGTCGACAGTCTATACACATACAGAGCAAACCATCTTTCGTTCTAAAAAATAGAATTGGAGCACCCCATGGAGAGATACTCGGTCGGATGAAACCCTTATCCAACAAATCTTTCAACTGTTCTTTCAACTATTTTAGTTCTACTGGAGCCATTCGGTAAGGAGAAATAGAGATAGGTTGCGTATCTAGGAGAAGGTCAATACCGAAGTCTATTTCCTTTTTGGGAGGAATACCGGATAAATCATCTGGGAACAGTTTTGAAAACTCATTAACCACGGGGACCGACCCACGAGTAGGGTTTTCAGAATCTACATCCCTCACCCTAACTAGATGGTAAATTAAACCTCGAGCAATCTTCCATGACCCAGGGGTACCCCAGAGATGTAAGATGGCGTATAGAACCCCCAAGGACTCCATACAAGCCACTTAGCTCTCATAACATAAGAAATAGAACAATAAGAGTAAAACAATAGTCCAAGTCCAAAACAATATACAAAAGCCAAGCGGAAGTCTAATACACTTGTCTCATCATAGCCATCTAATACAATAGAATGAAATTGGGCCTAGACAATACATCATGTTCAAAAGAGAAAATACATGAAAGAAAGTGAAACAATAAAACTCCATCCTCGAAGCATGAGCACTCACCAAAGCTCGGAAGTATATCAAGTCAACCTCTAGCCACAAAACTGAGTACCCTAACTGCCGGACCCTACATTTGGGGAAATGTAGGAAAGAGTATGTGTTAGTACAAAATAATGTACCAAGTAGGATAGCCATGCATAAAACATTTAAATCGTGCTAAAAGGGACATTTCAATTCATGACATGCAATTGACCAAGCTAAAACATGATATAAAGAGTTAGAAAACATAAGTCATAAAATCATGGTCAATGCAAGCTAACTTCATCTTTAATACCATTTAACTCACATGCGATACTTCTTGAAGTAACCTTAGTTCATTATTACTTGTAAGGAATTAGCCTTAACCGACATAGAGACTATGTGAGCTATAACATGATCCCCCGGTGTCTCCCACACCCAAAAGGGTTGTCCTACTTGCTAAGGTAAGGACCATGAACTTCTAGATTAAGTGGATCCACTAGCTAATCAAACTTTGGGGGCACACAGTTAAGGTATAAGGAGATTGCTACTAGAAACCCGGCCTCTACTAATGGGGGAGCTTCCGTCTCATGAGATTACTTCTAGAAACCCGGCCTCTACTACGGGAGAGCTTCCATCCCATTATCAATATCCTCTCGGTGCTAAGAATAAATCCCACAGAATAGTCATATATTACTTGACTTCAATATTCATGGAAACGTGCCCTTGGACAACCAATCCAAGGTAGTTTCATTAGGATAGCTCTTACTCTTTGATTCAATTAGGTGAGAAAACCTTTCAACCTAAGAATCCTTTCTATGTGAGAAAACCTTTCACATCATTGTAGTATGTGTTTATGAGAATATCCTTTCACAACACAACATCATCATTGGTACTTTACTCTCAAAGCACCTTAAAACATTGGCATGGATTTCATAAGAAAATACATAAGTTCATAATTTACCTCTTGAGGTTCTAAACCCACTTTCAATCAACAATACTTAGAAAACATGGGTTAGATATGGATTTCATCATAAATTCATGTAAAGCTTGAAATACATGCTTAAATTCATAAAACTCTTCCTTGAAGATCAAAATCCCACATTATATGATTCATAACTTGAAAACATCGGGATTACATGGGTTCATGGGAAAATCATCATAAAATCATTATGTATCATCAATTCATGCATAAGAGATCATAATTCAATAATTTAAATCAACATTTAAGAGAACCCATGATAATTGAGGAAAACCCTAACTCAATTGGGGAATTCTAATCTTTGAAATAGAGGAATTTGGGAACTCCATGGATGGAAGGAATCCATGGATGAAAACTATCATACCTTGAGTCTTAAATATAGACTTCAATGAAGGATTTGAGACCTTGACTTGAAACCTTATGTTGAATCTTTTTCTTCTTCAAGATTCTAGAGAGAGAAATATTTGGAGAGGAAATTTGGTTTTCTTTTGTGAATTTAAAAGAATGAAGTGAATGGGTTAATTTGAGGGTTGAAAAATCTTATATAGGGGTCTTAGGTAAGGGTAAAACGATGTAGTATAGGAACTAATTAATTGGGAAAAAACCCAAATGCCCCTGGACTTAACTGTTGAATCCTAACCCATGACTCACCACCGACGGACCGTGGTCAAGACGACGGACCATCTTGCACGGCCGTTGTTGGTGGTCAGATACTTTGGCCTGACCTACGGTTCTTGGACCACGGACCGTGGACCCATCTACGATCCATAGGTCCAGTCATGGTTCTTCCCTGGAGAACCCTTGAGGGGCCAATCCACGGACCCACCTATGGTCCGTGGTTGGCCCTCATGGATGGCACCTGGAAGTTCTGAATTTTTGCTATGGTGCCCTCTTTCGGATTTGGGGTGTTACATTATCTCCCCCTTGGGGTCATTCTTCCTCGAATGAGACTTAAATCGGTTCTAAAAGAGTAGGGGAGGAACTAACAACCCAACCAACAATGCAATGCATACAACCAAGGAGGAACTATCGACTCCAAGCTAGGAGGTTTTCAAAACATCATAAGGAAGTAGGAAATACATCTAGCAACCCAATATGCATGAATTTTCAACATTACTCATGCTCAAGGAGGAACTACCTTCTGCAAGCTAAAAACATGCTTAACACAATCTCATGGAGTTAATATGCAATTTGTTCTCAAGAAGCATAGCTTAAGCATGTTCATCAATTCATCTCATGAAGTCTATAGGCAACTCATACTCAATACACAACAACATGAGGAAAATCAATCATATAAACTCATTTCCTTTTAAAACACAAGTTTTCATGTACATGCATCCCATAAGGAAATCATGGAAAGACATAAAAACACATGACTCCCTAAACAAGGACAAACCAAGAGGAACTCATTACCTCAAGCTAGAATAGTAGTAGGAGGAAAAAGATGAGGATATCGGGACTACATAACGGCCTCGGCCTCCAAAGTAGTACCCTCAACTAATTGATTCCTCCACAATACTTTCACAGAAGCTATTTCCTTGTTTCTCAACTTTTTGACCTGCCGGTCTAAAATCTCTAACGGAACTTCCTCATAAGAAAGACTTTTATCAACTCCCAACCCTTCTAGGGGAACTATGGATGTCGGATCTCCAACACACTTCTTAAGCATAGAGACATGGAAAATGGGATGCACGGACGCCAAATCATTCGACAAATCTAACACACAAGAAACCCTACCAACACGCCTCAAAACCTTATATGGGCCTACTTATCAGGGACTAAGCTTCCTCTTCTTACCAAACCTCCTTACACCCTTCATGGGTGAGATTTTCAAGTAAACCCAATCGTTAACCTCAAACTCTAGATCCCTTCTTCTCACATCAGAATAGGACTTTTGTAGACTTTGAGTTGTTTTCAACTTTTCCCTTATAAGCAAAACTTTCTCCATGGCCTCTTGTACCAATTCGGGACCTATTAGGGCAACTTCACCCACCTCAAATTATCCTATGGTAGATCTACACCTCCTACCATATAAAGCCTCAAATGGAGCCATATCGATACTTGAGTGATAACTGTTATTGTGAGCAAACTCAATCAATGGCAAATGGTCATCCCAATTGCCCTTAAAATCAATCACACAAGCCCTTAAAATATCTTCCAAAGTTTGGATAGTACGCTCCTCTTTCCCATCAGTTTGGGGATGAAAAGTCATGCTAAGCTTAACCTTAGTGCCATGACCCTTTTGGAATGACTTCCAAAACTGAGAAGTGAATTTGGTACCACGATCGAAAATAATGGACAAAGGCACTCCATGCAACCTTACCATTTCTCTCAAGTATAACTTGTCATAGTCCTCCGCCGAATAGGAAACCTTGACGGGAAGGAAATGAGCCGATTTCGTCATTCGATCTACTGTCACCCAAATCGAGTTATGTTGTCGCCCAGTGCGAGGCAAACCAACAATAAAGTCCATATTCAAGTCTTCCCACTTCCAAGTAGGAATGCTAATGTCTTGGGACAAACATCCTGGATTCGGATGCTCAACCTTCACTTGTTGGAAATTTGGACACTTAGCCACAAATCCCGCAATATCTTTTTTCATCCCATTCCACCAATAGACCTCCCATAAATCATAGTACATCTTTGTTTCTCCCGGGTGAATAGAATGCTGCGAACTATGTGCTTCTGTCAAAATCTGTTCCCTCAGGTCATCCACATTTGGAACACACAAACGACCTAGGTATCTAAGTACACCATCTCCCCCATAGGAGAAAGCCTCAATGGATTTCTTAAGCACCGCCTCTTTTAATTCTACAAAAATTGGATCAAAACCTTGCTTGGCTTTCACATCCGCCACTAAAGATCATTTGGAACCATTGTGAACCATAACACCACCTTTGGTGGAGTCCACTAGTTAAACACCTAATCGAGCCAATCTATGAACATCTCGAACCAAATCTTTCTTTTCTTCCTTAATATGAGCAACACTTCCCATAGATAAACGACTAAGAGCATTCATCACCACATTAGCTTTACCGGGGTGATAATGAACACTCGTGTCATAATCTTTCAACAACTCAAGCCACCTTCTTTGGTGAAGATTCAAATCTTTTTGATTAAACACATATTGCAAACTCTTTTGGTTGGTAAACACATCTAGATGTACTCTATACAAATAGTATCTCCAAATATTTAAGGAAAAAACGACCGCCGCTAACTCAAGGTCGTGAGTAGGATAATTCTTCTAATGGATTTTAAGTTGCCTTGAGGTATAGGCAATAACTTTCCCATTGTGCATAAGCACACACCCTAGCCCATTTCTTGAGGCATCACAAAAAACCACAAAGCCATCCATTCCTTCCGGTAAGTTCAACACCGGAGCGGAAGTAAGTCTATCTTTCAACTCTTGAAAACTCTTTTTACATGCTTCAGACCATATGAACTTAGCTTTCTTTTGAGTCAAAGCCGTCAAAGGAGAGGCAATTGAAGAGAATCCCTCAACAAACCTTCTATAGTAGCCGATTAAACCCAAGAAACTTCTAATATCCGAGGGATTTATAGGTCTAGGGCAACTCTTGACCGTATCCATATTCTTAGGATCTACCTCAATACCCTTAATCGAAACAACATGACCAAGGAAAGATACGGACCTTAACAAAAATTTACATTTGGTAAACTTTGCAAAAAGTTGTTGGTCCTTAATACTTTGCAACACGATCCTCAAATGATCAATATGCTCATCCTCACTCCTTGAGTAGATCATGATATCATCAATGAATACAATCACAAACATGTCAAGGGATTATCTAAACACCCTATTAATCAAATCCGTATATACCGATAGAGCATTAGTCAACCCAAACGACATTACCAAAAACTCATAATGGCCATACCGAGTTCGAAACTCCATCTTCACAATATCATCATCTTTCACCCTCAATTGGTGATAACACGATTGAAGATCAATCTTAGAGAAATAGCTTGCTCCTTCAAGTTGGTCAAATAAATAATCTATCCTTGGGAGATGATACTTATTTTTAATGGTAACCTTGTTCAACTATCGATAATCTATACACATGAAAAGAACCATCTTTCTTTCTCACAAATAAAATTGGAGCACCCCATGGAGATATACTCGGTCGGATGAAACCCTTATCCAACAAATCTTTCAACTATTCTTTCAACTCCTTAAGTTCTACCGGAGCCATACAATAAGGAGGAATAGAAATAGGTTGTGTATCTAGGAGATGGTCAATACCGACGTCTATTTCTCGCTCGGGAGGATTACCAGGTAGATCATATGGGAACACTTCTAGAAATACATTAACAACAGGGACCGACTCGAGAAAAGGGGTTTCAGAATGTACATCCCTCACCCTAACTAGATGGTAAAAGCAACCCTTAGAGATCATCTTTCTAGCTTTAAGATAAGAAACAAACTGACCCTTAGGCATAGAATTTCCCCCCTTCCACTCTAGGATAGGCTCATTCGGGAACTGAAACTTGACAACACAAGTTCTACAATCGATAAAAGAATAACATGAGTGCAGCCAATTCATACCCAAGATAACATCAAAATCTAACATATCAAGCTCTACCAAGTCAACAAGAGTAACTCTATGGGACAAGGAAACGGGACACTTTTTATAGACCCTCTTAGCCACAATAGAATCACCAACAGGAGTAGACACACAAAAAGGTTCTAACAACATATCCGGAAGAACATCAAACCTCATAGCAACATATGGCGTCACAAAAGACAAGGTAACACCAGGATCAAGTAAAGTATAAACATCAAGTTGAAAAACTTTCAACATATCGGTAACCACATCCGGAGAACCCTCTCGTTCACTACGAGTCTGAAGTGCATAGATATGGTTTTGCTTAGGAGCATTGGAACCCGCACCACTACTAGTAGCTTACTTAATCTCTCTTCCTTTAGCCATAAGCATTAGGAAATCCCTCATTTTGTGACCACTCTTACCACAACCAAAGCAACCATCTGTGTTTGCTAGGTACTTATCTTCGTGCTTCCTTCCACACTTAGCACAGTTAGACCTAGGCATTGAAGATCCACTACCATTTCCTCCTAGAGGCTTAGGGTTAGACACCCTATCTTGGTTAAACTTAGGAGGAGCATTGGAGGACCTTGACCGGAAAACCTTTGTCGGATTGTAGGATGACCTTGTCCATCGGACCATACATGTGAGAAATTTCCATGACTGGTCTTATCCTCCTTTACCTCTCTAGACTTTTCCTTAAGTTTTTCCTCCTCAATTTGTTGTG
The DNA here is from genome assembly GCA_029582245.1 of Solanum etuberosum. Lineage (NCBI taxonomy): Eukaryota > Viridiplantae > Streptophyta > Magnoliopsida > Solanales > Solanaceae > Solanum > Solanum etuberosum. The sequence goes on along the minus strand of JAJONR010003904.1, from coordinate 44,701 downwards.
CATGGACCATGAGATGAGAGATGTCCATGTCATTAATGAGCATAGCGGTTCGGCACTCTTTAACCACCATTTCAGACACATCCAAAACAAACTTACTCATCTTAGCCCTGTAATCGGCAACCATTGATGGAGCATACTTAGACAATTGAGTGAACTGTAGAGCATATTCCCTTACACTCATACTTCCTTATCGAAGGTTAATGAACTCAAGAACCTGGGCTTCCCTCACTTCAAGGGAAAAGAACCTATCATCTAAAGTGGCCTTAAGCTTCTCCCAATCAAGAGGACCCGCATCTTCCGATCTCCCTTCCTTTTATTGTTTATACCATATTTGAGCCATACCTTTTAGTTGATAAGCGGCCAACTCCACCTTTTCCACCGACGTAACTCCCATGATTATCAAAACCTTTAGACCTTATCAATAAGCTCTTGAGGATCTTCCTCAACTTTAGAACCATGAAACTCCAGAGGATTCATCCTTTTGAAGTCCCTTACTCTTGAAGCTGCCATGACTACATTTGGGTTCACGGGAACCACTACCTCCCTATTGGCTTGGGCCGTCATGCCTTGGGTCAACACTTGAAAAGTAGCCCTAAACTCCACATTGGATACTTGTTCGGCCAAAGGATCGACTGAAACTTGAGGAGCTTGGGGAGGAGCTTCTTGTTCCACATTCTCCCTCACATTCCTTCTAGTATAAACTCTTCGAGTCGCCATATCCTAAAGAACATAGGATAAGGATTAGGAGAGAGACCTTATGGAGTTAAACTCTATCGCACGACTTAAGACTAATGAAAGAAGTGGAGTTTCCTAATCATCTTGTAGCCTCTCATTCATAAATGGGGCGCGCTTCACACTCATGAACAAGACTCTACTAGACGTCGATTATGAGACAACCTAGGACCATTCTAAACCTTGTGCTTTGATACCAAGTTTGTCACGACCCAGGGGTACCCCCTAGATGTAAGATGGCGTATAGAACTCCGAAGGACTCCATACAAGCCATTCAACTCTCATACATAAGAAATAGAACAATAAGAGTAAAACAATTGTCCAAGTCCAAAACATTTTATAAAAGCAAAGCGGAAGTCTAATACACTTGTCTCATCATAGACATCTAATACAATAGAATGAAATTGGGCCTAGCCCATACATCATGTTCAAAAGAGAAAATACATGAAAGAAAGTGAAACAATAAAACTCCATCCTCGAAGCATTAGGATTCACCAAAGCTCAAAAGTATATCAATTTAACCTCTAGCCGCGAAACTGAGTACCCTGAATGTCGGACCCTACATTTGGGGAAATCTAGGTAAGAGTATGTATTAGTACAAAACAATGTACCAAGTATGATAGCCATGCATAAAAAATTTAAATCATGCTAAAAGGGACATTTCATTTCATGACATGAAATTGACTAAACTAAAAAATGATATAAAGAGTTAGAAAACATAAGTCATAATATCATTGTCAATGCAAGCTAATTTCATCTTTAAAACATTTGAACTCACATGCGATACTTCTTGAAGTAACCTTAGTTCATTATTACTTGTGGGTAATTAGACTTAATTGACATAGAGACCATATGAGTTATAACATGATCCCCCGGTGTCTCCATGACCGAAAAAAGGTTGTCCTACTTGCCAAGGTAAGGACCATGAACTTCTAGCTTAATTGGATCCGCTAGCTAATCAACCTATGGGGGCACATAGTTAAGGGATAAGGCGAAAGCTACTAGAAACCCGGCATCTACTAACGGGGGAGCTTCCATCTCATGAGATTGCTTCTAGAAACCCGGCCTCTACTACGGGAGAGCTTCCATCCCATTATCAATATCCTCTCGGTTCTAAGCATAAATACCACGGAATAGTCATTTCTTACTTGACTTCATTATTAATGGAAAGGTTCCCTTGGACATCAAGTCCAAGGTAGTTTCATTAGGATAGCTCTTACTCTTTGATTCAATTAGGTGAGAAAGCCTTTCAACCTAAGAATCTTTTCTATGTGAGAAAACCTTTCACATCATGCTAGTATGTGTTAATGAGAATATCCTTTCACAATAGAACATCATCATTGGTACTTTACTCTCAAAGCATCCTTAAAAAATTTGCATAGATTTCATGAGAAAATACATAAGTCCATAATTTACCTCCCGAGGTTGAAAACCCACTTTCAATCATCAATACTTAGAAAGCATGGGTTAGATATGGATTTCATCATAAATTCATGTAAAGCTTGAAATACATGCTTAATTTCATAAAACTCTTCTCTGATGATCAAAATCCCAAATCATATGATTCATAACTTGAAAACATATGGATTACATGGGTTCATGGGGAAATCATCATAAAATTATCAAGTATCATAAATTCATGCATAGGAGATAATAATTCAATCATTTAAATCAACATTTAAAAGAACCCATGATAATTGAGGAAAACCCTAACAAAATTGGGGAATTCTAATCTTTGAAATAGAGGAATTTGGGAACTCCATGGATGGAAGGAATCCATGGATGAAAACTATCACACCTTGAGACCAGAAGCTAGCCTTCAATGGAGGAATTGAGACCTTGACTTGAATCCCTAGGTTGAATCTTCTTCTTCTTCAAGTTTCTAGAGAAAGAAATATTTGGAGAGGAGATTTGGTTTTCTTTTGTGAATTTAGAAGAATGAAGTGAATGGGTTAATTTGGGGGGGGGTGAAAAATCATATATAGGGGTCTTAGGGAAGGGTAAAACGACGTAGTATAGCAACTAATTAATTAGGAAAAGATCCAACTGTCGTTGGAGTTTACTGATGAACCCTGACCCACAACTCACCACCGACGGATCGTGGTCAAGACGACAGACCGTCCTGCACGGCCGTCGTTAGTGGTCAGAGACTTTGGCCTGTCCTACAGATCCTGGACCTTGGACCATGGACCCACCTACGGTCCGTAGGTCAAGTCGTAGTTCGGCCCTGGAGAACTCTTGAGGGGCCAATCCACGGACCCACCTACGTTCCGTGGTCCACCCCACAGGCCGTGGTTGGCCCTCATGGATGGCACCTTGAAGTTCTGATTTTTTGCTATAGTGCCCTCTCTTGGATTCGGGATGTTACACAATCATCTTTCTAGCTTTAAGACAAGAGTCAAACTGATCCTTAGGCATAGAATTTCCCATTTTCCACTCTAGGACAGGCTCGCTCAGGATCTTAAACTTGACTACACAAGTTCTACAATCAATAGAAGTATAACATGAGTGCAGCCAATCCATACCAAGGATAACATCAAAATCTAACATATCAAGCTCTACCAAATTAACAAGAGTAACTCTATGGGACAAGGAAATGGGACACTTTCTTTAAACCCTTTTAGCCATAATAGAATCACCAACAAGAGTAGAGACAGAAAAGGGATCTAACAACACATCTGAAAGAACATCAAACCTCATAGCCACATATGGGGTCACAAAAGAAAAGGTAGCACCGGGATCAAGTAAAGCATAAACATCAAGTTGAAAGACTTTCAACATACTGATAACCACATCGGGAGAACCCTCTTTCTCATGACGAGTCTGAAATGCATTATTTTTTTTTTGCTTGGGAGTATTTGAACCTGAACCGTTACGACCGGATGAAGGATTAGGATGAGCCTTTTGGAGATTATCTCCTTCATTCTTAGAAACTGACGAAAAATCTCTTATCTTGTGGTACATCTTACCACACCCAAAGCAAGCATTGGAACCCGCTAGACACTTGCCCTCGTGCTTCCTTCCAAACTTAGCACAAGTAGGCAATAAAGACCCACTACCATTTCCTCCTTGAGGCTTAGGGTTAGATACGCTCTCTTTGTTGAACCTAAAAGGAGCGTTGGAGGAACCTTGACTGGAAAAACTTTGTCGGAACTTAGAACGACCATGCCCATGGGACCTTGAATGTGAGAAATTACCATCACCGGTCCTTGCTTTCTTCACCTCCCTAGACTTTTCATTAACTTTCTCCTCTTCTATTTGTTGAGCATGAATCATGAGACGAGAAATATCCATATCATTGACAAGCATAGCGGTACGGCATTCCTTAACCACCATCTCGGACACACCCAAAAAAAACATACTCATCATTGCCCTAGGATCGACAATCATAGTAGGAGCGTATCTAGACAATTGTGTGAACTTCAGAGCATATTATTTCACACTCATGCTCCCTTGATGAATATTAATGAATTCAAGAACCTTTGCCTCCCTCATCTCAAGGGGAAAGAACCTATCAAGGAAAGCAACTTTGAACTTTTCCCAATCGAGAGAACCCACATCTTCGGTCTCCCTTCTTTTCATTGATTGAATCAAATTTGAGCAACACCCTTAAGTTTATAAGCGGCCAACTCTGCCTTTTCCACTAGCGTCACTCCTGTAATCATCCACACCTTTTAAGCCACATCAATGAACTCTTGAGGATCTTTCTCAACCTTAGAACCATCAAACTCTGGGGGGATTCATTCTAGTAAAGTCCCTCACTCTAGACGCCGCCGTACCCACATTTGGGTTCACGGGAACCACAGCCTCCCTATTGGCATGAGCCATCACGGCTAGGGCCAACACTTGAAAAGAAACCCTAAACTCTGCATTAGTCACTTGCTCGGCCAAAGGGTCAACCAGAGCTTGAGGAGCTTCAGGAGGAGCTTCTTGTTTCACATTCTCCCTCTCATTCTTTGTAGCATAATCTCTTCAGGTAGCCATATCCTACAGAGCATCAGATAAGGATTATGAGAGAGAGACTGTATTGAGTTAAACTCTATCGCACGACTTTAAAGTAATGAAAGAAGTGGAGTTTTGTAACATCTTGTATCCTCTTATTCATAAGTGTGGCGTGCTTCACACTAATGAAAATGACTTTACTCAACGTGGCTTATGAGACTTCCTAGGACCTTTCTAAACCTTGTGCTCTAATTACCAAGTTTGTCACGACCCAAGGTTGCCCTAGGTGTAATATGGCGTATAGGACCTCCAGATGCTCCATCCACTTAGCATTCATAACATAAGAAATAGACAACGATATTTAAAAGGCTGTTTCAATGTATTAGAGTTTTATAAAGCAAAGAAAAAATTCTAACATCGTCTTAATAGCCATCTAGTACATAAGAATGAATCTGGGCCTAGCCCGTACATCATGTCCAAAACTGAAAATAAGGAAGAACTAAAGACCATGAAGATCCAGTCCTCGAAGCATGAGGACTCACCAAAGCTTGGAATCTCGTCAACAAACTCTAGCCATGAAACTGGGAACCCTGGCTATCGGACCCTACATTTGGGGAAATTTAGGCAAGAGTATCTGTTAGTACAAAAAATATGTACCAAGTATCATAGCCATGTATATAACATTTTAAAACATACTTTAAAGAGATACCTTCATGAAATGCAATGACCAAGCTAAACATGAGACAAAGAGTTAGAAAACATGAGTCATAAAATATGGTCAATGCACATAGTCATCATCTTAAACATGTATGAGATACTTCCTTGAAGTAACCTTAGTTCATCATAGCTTGCTTGTGGGAAGTAGCCTTAACCGACATATAAGACCATGAAAGCTATCATCATGGAATCTGGTGTCTCACACACCGAAAAGAGTTATCCTACTTGCCATGGTAGACCATGAACTTCTAGCTTATATGGATCCTCTAGCTAATGTCTATCTAGAAGATCCTATGTTAGCACATAGTTTATGGAACACGGGTTATCGTACCTTGTCCACTCGGTTCTAATCTTAACATCCACGGAATACTTCTTATTCATATTCATTTTAGCTCTTAAAGCAACATGGGTAATCACCTTTTGTCCTTACATCATGTGACATGGGTAATCTTCTCTTGTCATTTCAATTAGAGAGCATGGGTAATCGCCTCTTGCCTCAACATTAGCATAGCTTCTTACTTATTGGTTTATTTTAGATGAGAAGATCTTTCAACTCTAAGAACCATTATTAAGTGAGAATGCCCTTTCACAAATCATCATTTCATATGTATATGAGAAATCCTTTCAATAAAACAACAAAAACAACATCATTTATACTTCAATCTCAAAGCATCCTTAAAACATTTACATAAACTTCATGAGAACGTGCTTGATTTCATAAACTATCCTTTCATTACCCAAAACCCACATCATATGCTCATAACTTGTAAAATATGGGAATTACATAGGTCGAAGGGGGATCATAATAAAAACATGAGATTAACTCAATTCATGCATAAAAGATCATATATCCATCAATCAAATCAATAATCAAGAGAACCCACAACATGGAAGAAAAACCATAACTCAATTAGGGGATTTCTATCTTTGAAAATTAGAGAATTTAGGAACTCCATGGATGAAAGGAATCCATGGATGAAAACTATCATACCTCAATGCCAAATGCTTAACTTCACCGGAGGAATTGGAGACTTGACTTGGAACCCTAGGTTGAACCCTTCTTCTTCAAGCTTTTCTAGAGAGAGAAATATTTTTGAGAGGAAGACTTGTTCTTCTTTTCTAATTTTAAGAGAATGAATTAAATGGGTTAAATTTGGGGTTAAAAACACTTATATATGGTTTCTAGGTAAGGGTAAAATGATGTAGTATTAAGATGAAATAATTAGGAAAAGACTCAACTTCCCCTGACTTACACCTGACACGAGCCCCCAGATGGAGGGCTTCACGAGCCGTCTGGGCACCCGCGGTCCCTAGACTAGTGGCTAGGGAAGTCTTCAGCCTCCACACACCCACCTTCACAAGTCGTCTTGCTCTTCACGACCCATCTAGGGGCTCGTGGGAGGAGGCTGGCCTTGAGGTGGATTCGGCCTCCCCTTCATGACAGCCACTACGGGGTGTGAGGCTCACCACGAGCCGTCTCGAGGCTCGTGGGAGGGGAGCCTTTCTTATACAAGCACTAGAAGGCACCATGAGCACCACCACGAGCCGTGGTGCCCGTCACCGCCCATCAAGGGCTCCAAGAAGGGTGGCATGGCTGTGTTATGGACTGGTGACCTCCCACTTTGCCCCTTTTCTTGACTTCTAAAATCTGAGGTGTTACACCTTTACAACATATGCGGCCTTGGATGAAGAAGTCTGTTTAGGAGTCAGAAGCAAGGATGAAGGAAACACTTGATGTAAAGATTCAGGGGTGTATCGAAGGTTGATTCATTTGAGTTTAGGGTGATGGAGAGGCCTCAGCCTGGGCCCACTGTTGATCTGACTATTTTCCTGACGGAGTCGGCCAAACTCCGAGCTGATGTTGATGCTTTAGCTGCTCTAGAGGAGGCTATCCCAGAACCTACACCCGAGGTAGATGTTGATGATGTGGTGCTGAATGCACTATTTGGAGAGGATATACCTTCTCTTGACTCCTCTCGTGCGGTCAGAAAGGGAACATGCACTTCTAGGTCTAATACTAATCTAGAGGAAATGAGACGGGCTAGAAAAAAAGAAAAATAGCAGTTCACGATAGCTCAGCAACATTTTATAATTGATGAGGAGTTGAAGCATCGGAGAGTGAGTGAGTTAGTTGCGGGTGCATCTGCATCGAGGAGCACTATTGATGGTGTTCCCACTATTGTTGAGGGCGTTAGTGAAGGTGTCACTCTTGATGATCCAGCGGATTCTGGGCTACTGGACCCACCCGCTTCTGATTTTGCTTCGGAGCCTATGCGCCATAGGTTTTTCTCACCCGATGTATTATATTCAGTTTTTGTGCATTGAGGACATTGCACCATATTTTCTATGAGGGTGGGGTGAATGGATTGTGAGTGTTAGGGTGAAATCTGAGTAACCCAACTCACAATCCTTCCCTGGGGTTTTCTTGCCTGTGTTCTTTTTTCTGAAGGAACTGTTTTAATTTTTGTTGAACCGACATGTAGGATAGTATAAGTGTAGGAGTAGATGAAAATGAAAGCATGATTGCATAAGAGTATGAAAATTGATATCCCTCCAAATTTTGATATGTGCTATATATATGGGCTTCATGAGTTGAATGTGTTGGATCTTTATATGACATGATAGGAACTGATATGACAACATGAATTAAGCTATAACTTGAACAAGATGCATTAATGATTTGATAGTGGAACAATGTGCCATGTTTGTGTTAGTCTGTTTGTATATTCATATTGTGCATGCCAATCTAGAACATGCCCCGTTAGTCTTGCTAAGCTGATTTAGACTTGAAATTTGGAAATGATCATAGGCCATTATTGATAATGAGTCAACTTAAGCCTAAAAGCAACCAACCAAACGAAATATATACTCCCTTTGATCCAAATGTTTGAGCCTAACAAATCCCATTTCTTTCGATACACCTAACTCACCTTTCCTAAAAATATGTTTGGCCCTGGTCCCTCCTTGGATATTGTGCACCTCAACTAAGTCTAAAAGCCTAAGTTGAGGGTGGCTACTTCAGAAGTTTTCTTAATCATGGACCTGGTCCTCCCTAGGACATCGTGCACCACAACTCATGCAAAATACATAAGTTGAGGGTGCTATGGGAAAAGAAAACTACAAAAAAAGGGGTATGAAAAGAGTTGTTTGTATAAAAAGAAAAAGATGAGAAAAAGTGGAGAGAATGGTGTGAATGAAGCAAAAAGAAGAAAAACGAATGATAATGCTTGAATAAAAATATGAAGAAAAGATGAAACAAGGACGAATGTTAAGTCACAGTCACACCCGCGCTTAAATAAGTCATAAGAAGAAGAGAGAAAGCAAGACAATGTCAGAATTGGTTATGCAATAGGTTAAATAGACAATGTAATGTCAAGGAGGGCAGAAAAGTAACTAAATATCCAAATATACCACACTTGACCCTGAGGCTATGTTACAATCTAAGAAAGTCCTACAGTGATCCTAAGTAACCAGTCTGGAAAGTCAAAGCTGAGAAACATAAGAGAAAGCCTATGGTATTGAGCACTAGCTGTATTTGAATTCACTTTTGAGTGTGAGTATATACTGATTCCCTATCTAAAACATCAAATTGTGTGAAAAAAGAATTTATTTGTGGTAAGGGCACAAGTTACATTGTTAAAGAATCAGTATCTTTGTGATTGTGGTATGTGTACGTGAAACTGTTTGTTGGTATGTCTATGTCATGTTTTGATCTGCATGAGTTAGCTTGTTGAGTCTAAATGAGAAGATTTGCAAAATGCTGAAAATAGTTAAAGAGGGTAACTGATAGAAAATGACATGTGATTTCTTGAGTTTGTTTGTTGCTTTTGCATAAGCGTTGTTCAGAGCTTGTTGTGTCGCTGGAGGACAACCAACGATTTTAAGTTGAGGGTGTTGATGTACCGTGAGTTTACGGTATTTTAATGCAGTAAACTTGGAGTTTTGAATCAGGCTTAAGCATTTTGTTATTAAATGTGATGGTATTTTGATCTAATTATGCAAGAAATAGGTTTGGAGCAGTTAGTGTTGTAAGTGTCTAAAGAAACATGATTTTGGCAACAGACAAGCCCACCCATAAGTCGTTGTTCACTTCATGAGCCATAGGTGGAGGCATGGATCAACATTTCAAGGAATTCTGACTAAGGGTTGAAAGGAATCTAATTGTGGATGAAACCAATTGAAATCAAATGCGGAATTAAACAACACAAAAAGTAAGATAAATTAGAAATAAGAGATGACAAGGGAAGAAAGAAAGGCTAATGGAATAAACAATGAACCAAGTAAGAAGAGAAACTTGAATTCGAAAAGAAACAACTCAAATTGAAATCCACAAATGAGCAATCTCAAGTGAAATAAAGGTTAAAAAGTCCTAAATCAACAATGGGAATCCACCCATCACTAATCTAGATTAAGCTACACAAACCTAGACTAAACTAAAGGGATTCCACCCTTAAACTACACTTTTGAAAGAGTTTGTTCATTTAACATTCAAAATCCATATAGTTAGTCTTTCAAAATGAAAAAGACTACTACTTTTACTAATAAAATAAAGAAGACATTGTTTTTACAATTTTACCCTTAATGAGATAAGGGCCTTGTTTGGTTGCCGTCTTTTGTGAATTCTTTCAATAATGATATGAAAATTTGCACAAATGGCCACTTTCTTCTTTCTCTTAACTTTGATGGACCTTCCACACATTGTATGCCTTTACTTTGTGTCTATCTATCTTCTCTAAAGCTTTTACACGATCCATGCTATCCATGTCGTTATCATCCTTCCCTTCTTAAAAAGGATTCATCCTCGATTCCAAACCTTGCAAAACCATTAAAAGGACAAACAACAAATATATCCTTAAAGCGTGAGGGTTAGTACAATGGTTAGCATAAAAAGCATTACACCAAGAAGACTCAATCTCAAGGAAAAACCAAGTATCCTCTATTATCATGACTATTAAGACCATAGATGGAGAACAAGGAAATCAGCTATTCCTCACATCAAAAGGATAATACCACCCAAAATATGACACTACTACAAGCTCAAATTCTCCCAAACGCTCAACGGGGTAAAAATGATAATAAGTCCACATAATGGGGCCATACAAACAAGTATAGACCTCAATGATGCCTCGACCCAAATACAATGCACATTTAAGACAAATATGAGACTCATCTTATGCAAAGAGATAGAGAGAAATGTGTCATGCACAGGGTCATCTAAGGTGTTCCTATATGCAAGATCACAACTAGGTTCAAGGATCCTAGCACTCATTACATCACAAGATGGAATACACAAAGATAACATGATGAATTTAAGATAAACTTCCGCTTTTCTTGACAAATAACTCCAACCCCCATAAGATGCATAATCAACAAGATCATACACAAAGAGACAGTAAAGAAAGGGGGTTAGAAAACTATCCTTCCCCATGCACAACATAGGCCCCACAAGTGGATTGAAAACCCTCAAGAAGGTATTTCAATCATAGGGAAAGGTTCCAACAAATTCATCCAAATTATTCTTGTCATCTCGACCAAGCATCACTACAAAAGTTTCACAATTCAACTCATTATTGGGTTCAAATAGAAAGGAAATCCATGAACATGGATCAAGTACACCCGTTTTTACCCGGTTGGCACTCTTATCTTTAACAAACATACTCCACTCAAAAGTGTGAGCATCATTATATGCAAACAAGTAGTAGAGAAAGGTATCACATAAATGAACTTCAATCAAGGTGTTCCCAAGTTTAGCCTCGACTTTATATACTAAAGAATCACAACTCATATGATGAATTGGAACACACATGGAAGAAGTAACAATTAACACATAAGTTTCATCTTAACACTACCATATCCAATAAATGTACTATCATCTTCACAAAAGAGATTTCCATCTTTGGAAAGTGTGTCATCACACTATAGTGGATTCTCAAACAATTGATAGCCTCCAGGAGTGGATACACTTCCAACATTATAAGGCATTTCACTATGCACACTCTCAAGAGTCATGTCATCATCAAACAAGATATTATCCTTAAACAAACACTTTACCTCAAGATTCACATGAGAAAAATAAGAAATGGTGTTAAGGTTTAAGGATTCATTCAAATAATTAATGCCAACACTAGGTGGATACAAATTGATCTTTCTAGAAGAATCAACTTGGTCATCAAAAGGATCAACTAGTGTAGCATCACTTTCATTGCATGACAATGTACCATCATTCAAGCTACGAGTGCCAACACTAGGTGGACACAAATCAACCTTACTAGAAGAGTCAATTTAGTCATCAATAGGATCAACAAGTGCTTGTTCACTCACAACAAGAATATTATAATCACACAACAAAGTGTTATCAAGAACATCACAAGGTAAAGACTCACTATTCTCACATAAAGATAAGTTATTATTTACACTCAATGGGCTACTAGACACACAATGATGTTCCAAGTTCAAGGAAGTGTAAGAGTTAGGATTGATACCTTGTAGCTTATAGGAAGAAGTGTCTTCACCTTGGCTATAAACATTGGAGCACATTTGCTCCTTTTGTAAGCTTTCAAGAACCTCATGAGTCTTCACATTTTGAGGTGCCTCACTAGGCTTGCTTCCAAGGATACATGCACAAGTTTTCAAACCACCAGAGAAAGAAAAGTTACATGAGTTAGGAGAAGAATGTGACAACCCTCTCACATCACTCCACCCAGCCTCTCTTTTTTCCACTCTAGAGTTGTCATTTCACACCCTTACTCCTCTAAATATTTTCTCTCAATTTTATGGGAGTTAGGACAAGTGCCAAGGATTCCTTGTGAAGGGTTAGAAAATCCCTTCAAGTTTAACTTCCATTTTAGTGCACAAGGAGTGGGTATTTAGACTTCCATGTTCAACTCCTTAGTTCCATCCTTACAGGGAGTATCTTGTTTTGCTTCAGAGGGTAACTCCTTAGGCTTATCTTCATGATGAATAACTTGCCTATTTTGTACCATAGACTTTACCTTTTCAAACATCCGCAAGAAATCATCAAAATCTTTCCTTGACATTGTAAAAGATTCTCTTAACTATAATAATTCATGGCTTAGTGTTTTTGTACTTCTACCTCCAACCTCATCACCATACGGAGAACAAGAAACATTGGAACTAGGATGAGAAGAATAAGTTGTCATATTTCGAGAAGTAGGGAATGTACTTCTTATATGTTCCACATGACGACTGTGAAATTGTCCCGCCCAAACATCTATGCATTCTTTCTTAGGATAGGAAGTAGCACAAGACGACAAAGGAAATTCAACCTCACAACTTCCATTTCTATCTAGATTCTGCTCAAAGGATTCATAAGATCTATGGGAGAAAGAATTGTACCTCACATCGCCATCATAACAATGGTGCAAAGCATGAGAGCCTTCATATTCACAATGGTATACACCATAAGGTCTTGCTACCCCTTCAACATCATCACAAGAGTCATAAGTTCCATTCATCTCATAATCGTCTCCGGAGTAGTAGTACTCACCACCATGTGGTTCATTATCCCATGGACCATCATAGACCTCGTAGGAATAACCATCATACTCAAGAGCCCCATTACCATGCTCATAAGGACCATCATAGCCATCACAAAACTCATTTTCACCTTGCTAGTAGCTCAAATTACTACAAGCGTATACACCAATGTCATCTCCACAATATTCGGAAGTTACGGATGACATTCTTCCTTATAATCACCTTGGGTACCTAGAAAACATACCAAACAAGGTTAGGGGAAAAATTCCTCACACCTCTCGTATTTGATCTTACACTCACCTTCCTAAAGTGTCTTCCCAAAGTTGATAGAGAACTACCTTTGCCCAATCAATTTACAAGATCACTGATTCTTTGTGGTGGAGTGAATTCTTGTGACTGTTGAAAGAAGGATGACTCAAAAAGAAAATGAAATTGAATCAAGAGGGTTATCAACGAATTAAGATGAGAAAAGTAGAAGAAAAAAGTACCAAAATATTCGGACTCAAAACAAACTAAGTAACAAAAGTAGAAGAATTACTTGTCGTTACTTAATTTAAAGGATCAAAGAAATGACTTGATGATTAAAAACTAGTTAACAAGTAATTAAAGATATTAATTAACTGTTAAATAGTTGAGAAATAGAAGAAAAATGAGTTTAGAAGAAGAACAAGTGAATTTGGACACTTAGAAAAAAATTTAAGACTCAAAGAAGTTCATCACTTGTAAGACTTTGATTGGATGATTTGATGATTAAAACTAGTTAACAAGTAATTAAAGATGTTAATTAATTGTTAAATAGTTGAGGATTTGAAGAAAAAGAAGTGTAGAAAAAGAATCACGAAGTTTAGACACTTAGAAAAAACAAATTGGTCCAAAAACATCCCATAATCAGCCAAATTTCGGCCCCTTAAAAAAACCTGCCCAAAAAATAGCCTCTGAAACTGTTGTACACGCGCCATGTGGCACGTCCGTGGGATGCCTGGCAATCAGCTGCTGTTGTGGCGCTGAATTGGCTGTTGTGTTGGCAGTTGATTGCTGACATGGCAGTCCACGTGGATTTGATTTTTTTTTTAAATTCATCTTCATCTTTTTTGAATTTCAATTTTTTTTTTCAAATTTCCACAAGTGGACCAATAAACACTTTGACCAAATTGGACTTGAGAATATTGGATCAAATGTACTTTATTTCTTTCTTTTTCAAGAACAACTTGAAGATTATCAAGAACACCTAGAACACAAAGAACACACACTAAATCCCAATACACTCAAATCAACTTGGATTTGGCTCAAAATTTGAAAAGCTTGAAACTCTTCAATGGAAACTTTACTTCTGCAACTCCCAATTGAATGAAATTTGAAACCTAGACTCAAAAAATAGTAGGGAACAAGGATCTAGTGTCAAAAAAACAAATAAACCCAAAAAAATTCAGATTTTTTTTGGGATTATTTTGAACACTTTTTTTTTGCAAACCAAGACTAGATTTTTAAGAACAAATCTAAACCTAGGCTCTTGATATCAAATGATAAGGATTCCAATTGGGGATGAAACCAATTGAAATCAAATGCTAAATTAAACAACACAAAAGTAATTTAGATTAGAAATATGAGATGAGAAGGGAAGAAAGAAAGGCTAATTGAATAAACAATCAACCAAGTAAGAAGAGAAACTTGAATTCGAAAAGAAACAACTCAAATTGAAATCCACAAATGAGCAATCTCAAGTGAAAATCATGGTTAAGAAGTCCTAAATCAACAATGGGAATCCACCCATAACTAATCTAGATTAAGCTACACTAAGCTAGACTAACCTAAAGGGATTCCACCCTTAAACTACACTCTTGAAAGAGTTTGTTCATTTAACATTCAAAATCCATATAGTCTAAGTTTTCTAAAATGAAAAAGACTACTATTTATACTAATAAAATAAAGAAGATACTTTCTTTACAATTTTACCCTTAATGAGGTAAGGGTCTGATTTGGTTGCCTTCTTTTGTGAATTCTTTCAGTTATGAGATGACCATTTGCACAAATGGCATTTTTATTCTTTCTCTTAACTTTGATGGACCTTCCACACATTGTATTCCTTTACCTTGTTTCCATCAAGCTCTTCTACAGATTTTACGCGATCCATGCTATCCATGTCGTTATCAAGGGTGGAACCACGTAAGCACTGATGAGGTGTGAATCAAATGACGGACCATTTTTGAGGGATGGGTCGTTGATAACTTCAGAGAATATGAGTTCTAGTACTTGAACAACAATTGAATAGGACAGACCGTGCTTAGACCTATGGGCAGTAGGTTGTAATCTTATTTACCATCCACATGATTTTTTGCCAACTTTTGAGAAACGGAGGAGACCACAGACCGTAGTTCATTCGACAGACCGTAGGTGGCCAGGCGTCGATGACAATGCCCAAACCAGAATTTTCTAAACTTTCTTTTCCTACTTGTTTTAGGATTTACTTTCTATAAATATTAGTTGTCATTTTCATTTTTGGGTTGTTAGACTTTTGTGATACTTTGGGAATTATTTTGCGAACACTTTCGACAATGAATTTTTGAAGCTTCATTTATGATATTTGCGTTTGATTTTCAATTCAAGATTTCAAATTTCATCTATTCTAATTGTAAGTTCATGATTTATTTTATTAACCCTAATATGAATTGTGAATCCTCAAGCATGAGTAGCTAAATCCACAACTAGGATTGTGGGAACCATGAGTAATTAACAATGTATGACTAATAATTAAGTAACTCTGAAATAGTGTTTATGCATGTATTGTTAATCCCTTCATTTTAAATACTTTTTAACGGTACACAACGTTAGAACTTGACTCATTCCTAATTGCCCGATCAAGGAAGTAATGAATTAGAAAGGGATTGAAGAACGAAGAGTTAGACAAGATAATCCGCTATCTAATAGCCTGACCCACATACCGCGAGGGCTAATCTGGGGTAAGGATAAGGGTTTGTAAAGCATACACCCATAGACCGATCAAGTTGTGTGGTGAAATTCCCTACTTGGACGATCCATCACTTAGTAGATACTTGACTTACAAACATTGCATGTTAAAACTAGGAAAAAGTTACTATTATTAGGAATAATGTGTTAAGAGCTTGTAGGGAACACATATACCTTAGTATTTATCTCATATTGATAATCCAAACTCTGAATCTTGATTACTTGCTACTACAAATCAATCATTTGTTATTTTATTTACAAATCTCCCCTATTATGGAAATAAACCTAATAAAAAGTACAATTGACTATGGATTAGCCTAAGTCCAGACCATATTCCTCGTGGGATCGATCCTAACCTCAGTTAGGTTCTTTATTTCGAAATGACCGCTTATACTTCATTAGGGAGGTGTACTTTGGGCGTATCAGTCACTAGTGATCTTGAGGAGGATCCCAAGAAGGTGGGTTAGGTGGTAGATTTGACGTACAGAGAAGAGCTGGACAGTGCCACCTATATATAGCCTTAGCAAGGGCGATGGATAAGGTATGAGACGTTGTTATCACAAGTATGATTCTTTTATGCTACATCCTACTTTGACTTTATTTGATCTGTGTTCTATGTTTTCATATGTATCTATATATCATGCTTTTCGGTTAAGTATATGTTCTGAGCCTTTATTAGTGTTGTTGCATGTTTAGACCTCCGTTGTTGAGTCTTTAGTGGTGGATTGGGCGTATAGATCTTATTTGGTGATTATTCAGGGGTGTTCTACTTGGGTTAATCTTATTATATTGGATATGTTAGATTTTGATATTATTTTGGGCATAACTGGTTATCCCCTTACCGCATGGTCTTGGATTGCTTTGTTAAGATCGTTACCTTATCCATGCCTGGTATCCCTCCAATGGTGTGGCAGATTTCATTTAGTCACACATCGACCAGGGTTATCTCTTTTGTTTGGGCTAATAGATTGGTTGATACCAGGTGTCTAGCTTATTTTGCATATGTACATGATGTTAGTATGGAGAGCCCTACAGTTGATTCGATTCCTACTATGCGAGAGTTTGCAGGCATGATCCTTACTGATCTACATGGCCTTCCCTCAAAGCGTGATACTTATTTTTCTATTGACCTCAAGCCAGACACTCATCTTATTTCTATTCCACCTTATCGTATGGCCTCATTAGATCTCAAGGAGCTCAGTGTTTAGCTTTATGATCTCATAGGTAAAGGATTCATTCAATTGATTATGCCACATTGGGGTTCCCAGTCCTAGTTGTGAAGAATACGAATGAGCCTATGCTGATGTGTATTGATTACAAGCAGTTGAATAAGGTGACTGTGAAGAACATGTATCCCATGCCTCACATTGATAATTTATTTGATCAACTTTAGAGTGACTTAGTATTTTATAAGATTGACTTAAGATTTTATTACCATCAGCTGAGGATTAGGGAGGTGAACATTCCTATGACTGTATTTAGGACTTGTTACGACCATTATGAGTTCCTAGTGATGTCTTTTGGGTTGACCAATGCCCTTTCGACATTCATGGACTTGATGACACCTGTGTTCAAGTTGTACGTTGATTCCTTCATCATCGTGTTCATTAAAAATATTTTAATATATTCACAGAGTTGGGAGAAGCACGAGTGACATTTGAGGATTATGCTCTACGCATTAAGAGACTAATGGCTTTATGCCAAGTTCTTAAAGTGTGAGTTTTAGCTTGAGTCTGTAGCATTCTTGGGGCACGTGGTGTCCAATGAGGGTATTATGGTAGATTTGAGGAAGATTGAGGGTATTCATGATTAGGCTAGGTCCCACCATAGTGACTAAGATTCGGAGCTTCGTCATATTAGCAGGTTACTACAGATGGTTTGTGAAGGGCTTCTCATCTATTCCATCAATTTTAACCCTGTTGACTCTCCTTGATGTTCCTTTCGATTGGGCAGAGAAGTGTGAGTTGAAATTTTTGAAGCTCAAGGAGTTGCTTACTACCGCTCCTGGTTTGACTCTTCTAGTTGAGGGTGAGGGTTTCACCCTGTATTGCAACTTATCCGACATTGGTTTTGGTTATGTGTTGATGTTGTAACACCCCTTCTGCTAGAAAGACCAAAATGCAGATTTTCAGAAGTTGCAGGTGCCACCAACGGAGGCCACCTACGAACGGTAGGGTGACCCACAGACGGTAGGTGGGGTCCGTGGTTGGCAACCTGCAAACCCCTCCCAAGAACCCCAAAAAATTATGGTTAAGTCTGGACCTACGTCAGGACCTACGGACCGTAGGCCAGACCACGGTCCGTGGTTCAGACCCCCCCAAATCCCATCCTCTTAAACCGATCGACGGTCGTCGGTCAGGCCCATCGGTGGCCCCGTCAGATTTTAAGTCAGGGGTCGTTTAGTCTTTTTCCCTATGTGTTGGACCCCTAAACTATGTCGTTTAATTCCTAAACTATGTGGTTTTGGTCAGTTTTAGCCTAGAAACTAAATTAGAACCTAACCTAATCAAACATTCACAAAAATTCATAAAACTTAGAACGCAGAGAGGAGCAAGAGTCGACTAAAACCCTTTCCAAGAACGCAGCAAGATTTCTTCAGTTCCAACCCCAAAATCGAAGGATTTCTCCGTAGATATCGTCAGAAGGTATGTGGGATTTCACTAGTGGGTTCCTTTCACCCATTAGGTCCCTAGAATTCAGTCTAATTCTTGATTCCCTTCATATTATCTAGATCTAGGATTTTCTTGAATGTTAGAAATTGTTGGGTTTTAGCTGTTAGAATGATCCAAATCAGATTATCATATTGTTGCTTAGTTCCTTGCATGATATTCAGAACCCTAGTGGTGTAGATTTGTTTAGTTCATGAATTACACTAGCTAGGACAGTTTAAACAGATATGCATGCCTCAGATTTCGAATGTTTTATTGTCAGTTATAAATGTCGCATTCTCAGTTAGCATGTCATGATAATGAGTTATCCAGTATAATTTAATTATGTTACATTATTCATATTTCTAGTTGGGAGTAGGATTAGACCGAATGGACTAGGGTTCAGCGTACCCGAATAGTCCCAAAACTACGTGCCCCCGTAGGTTTATAAGTCCCCTCTGTGGGCATCATTTCAGTGATCACGCCAGTCATACATCATTGGGTCCTCTCGATGGGGCGTATACATCAGACTCCACGTTTAGCTCACGTCGTTTTAGGTTGGTTATTAGTAGCTCCCATAGTCAGACTCTAGTGCATTGACCAGGTTCCAGTTATATTTCAGTATTAAGTTTCAGCATGTTATGTACTTGGTCATTGTATTTAGTTTAGTTCATGTTCAATATATTCTTCATGTTCATCTTATATCATTGATCAGTATGCTTTATTCAGTTATGTATATATTTTTCAGCTTATTTCTATCATGCATGCTCAGTACCTTTCAAGTACGGACGCATACTCTGCGCTACATCTTCTCGTGATGTAAGTTCAGGTCCTCAGTATCCAGATCATGCATAGATCGGTTCCTAATCTCCAGTTCAGCAGCTTCAGTGGTGAGTCCTCATTCTCTGAGGACAATAGACATGTTTCCTATTTCAGTCTTTTATTTTAGTTCCAGTTTTTACTAGAGCTAGCTGGGGACATGTCCTAGCATCTCTAGTTAGTTAGAGGCTTATTTTAGACATAGAAATATTCAGCTTTAGCTTTTGAGTTATCGTTCAGTTTTCTAAACTCTTTTCCAATATTTATATATTCAGACTTAGATTGGGTATTCCCCATCATTTAGTAATCTCAGGTTTTAAGCTTCCGCACAGAAATTATTTTAAGTATGCTTATGAGATGCCAGCTCAGGGTTAGCTTTGGGTCACTCGTGATCCTAGGTCCCATGTTTACGCCCTAGGGGGTAGCTTCGGGGCGTGACAGATGCAGTAGTGTGGTATGATTGCATATGCATCAAGGCAACATAACATCATGAACGCAACTACCCCACTCATAATTTTTAGTTGGAGATGGTAGTTCTCATGCTTAAGATATGAGGCACTTCCTCTTTGGGATCCGATGTGAGATCTACACTGATCATGGGAGTCTCAGTACATTATGTGCTACAAGGACCTTAATTTGAGGTATCGTATATGGATTGAGCTTCTTAAGCACTACTAACTCTTTATTATATACCATTAGGGAAAGGCAAATGTTGTAGTGGATGCATTGAGTTGAAAGACAGTGAGTATGGGTAGTATAGCATTCTTTTTTAGCTTTTAAGTGACCTTTGGATTTAGACGTCCAATCTTTAGCCAATATGATGATTCAACTCAATGTTTCAAATTTTAAGAAAGTGTTAGCCTATGTTGGGGTTTATTCATCTTATTTAGAGTGGATTCATGGTTGTGTGTTTGAGGATGAGGCCTTGGTTTCCATTTGAGATTGGGTTTTGTGAGGTGACGTCAGGTGGGCCACCTTGGGTTTTGATGTTTTATGGTCGTATTTATGTTTTGAGAGTTAGATATTTGATTTAGTTGATTCTTTGTGAGGTTCATGATTCCAGATATTTTATTCATCCAGGCACCACGAAGATGTATCATGATGTAATTAAGCATTATTGGTAGGGTAGAATAAGGAAAGATATTACGGATTATGTGTCATGTTTCTTTTGTAGTCAATAGGTGAAGCCCGACCATTTGAGGCCTGGTTGTGAGTTTCAGAGATTTCCCGTTTTGGAGTGAAAGTGGAACGCATCACCATGGACTTTGTTACTGGATTTCCTCTGACTTCTAGAAGTGTTGACAATATTTGGGTCATCGCTGATCAATTGACCAGGTCATCCCAATTCTTTCTATACGGAGTGGGTGGCACGTGTCTATATTCAGGAGATAGTTCATTTTCATGGGATTCTAGTGTCAATTATCTTAGATAGGGGTTCTCGGTTCACTTCTTACTTTTGGAGGACCTTCTAGGAAGACTTGGGTAGCCATGTTGATCTCAACACAACTTTCTATCTCCAGACCGATGGACAGTTAGAGTGTACTATTCAGTTTTTGGAAGATATGTTGCGGGCTCTTGTATTAGAATTTGGAGGTCAGTGGGACCAGTTCTTGGCTTTGCTGGAGTTTTCATGTAACAACAATTACCACTTGAGTATTTAGATTGCCCTGTTTGAGGCCTTGTATGGTAGGTGTTGTTTCTCTCTGATTAGTTGGCTTGAGTCTTTTCAGTCTAAGTCGTGTTGTACTAATTTTCTTCAGAAGGCCTTAAGTCATATGGGGTAATTTAAGAAAGGCTTAGGTCAGCTCAGAGTAGGCATATATGTTGATCGTAGGTGGCAGATTCGAAGTTGGTGACTGGGTTTTCCTTTGAGTGTTTCCCATGAAGGGCGTGATGAGATTTGGGAGTACGACAAGTCTAGCCCCAGCTATTGATGAGTCGAGAATTTTGACTCATTTAGGGCTTATTATTAATGAATTAGTGTCCTCAATGCCTACCTTTTGCTCATAACTGATGTTAATGTGTTGATATGCAGAAATAAAGGTTTAAGAACAAGGGAAGGACATTACAATACGAAAGAGGAGCGAAAAAGTTGAATAAAAGAAAAGTTGGAGCTCCCAAAATCCACTCGGTGACTCGGCGAGTGAGCCCCCACCTCACCAAAGTTCCAGCGAATTAGCCCATGTATCAAGCCGACTTGGCAAGCAAAAGATGAATCGGTGACACGCTGAATGGATCGGCGATCACGACCCATCTCGCCTAACCTTCCAAAACAATTAGATACAGGAGAGCCACATCAAAAAGGCCAGACGACGTACAATTTGGTTGATCGGCGAGTCGGTTGGTGATCCCGATTAACTTCACAAATTGAACTCAGTTTTGAGTTTTTGGGAATGTATAAATTCATTTTTTGAAAGAGAAAAAGGAGTTCCTAGATAGTGTATTCCCGAATTTTTGAGAGCTTTTACATTTTTACATTGTTGAACATTCTTGGGAGAAGATTTGGATCTCAGATTTGAGGTTTTAGGATTCTAGCTTTAATTTTGGCATTGGATATTACAGATTGTTAACAATTCAGTTGGATAATCTTTTTGGTAATGATTTCTTACTTTTCGCTATGTTTGGCTAAAACCCCTTACCTTAAGGGTGTGATCATGTAGTCAAATGCATTAATTAGCTTATGAGTATTGTTAATTGCTGAATTTAATGTGGCTTTGAAATGGGTTCAGTTGTTTGTTCATATTTTAATTGATAAACTGAAGTTGTAAATTCGATTCTAGCTTAGCTCTCTTTGCTTGCTTGAGAAGGAGGTATAGATTAGAATGAATGATTGATAGTTGTAATAATTTGCATATTTACAACCCAGCTTGAGAAAGTGGGTTAATTAATGAATTGGGTTGTTTGGTATTGTTAAGCTTGTTGAAGTTTGAGAGAACTCACTCGAAACATGATAGTTGAGCGAGGGATGGCTATTATATTCAAAACCTATCCTACCCATTGAGATTCAATACCTTAAAGCAATTAGTGATCACCCATTAAGTGAATTAGCATTCGATTGATCACATTCTTAAGGGCCTCTCTCTAATCGTTCAAATCTCGTGTTAATTGCATTTTGTTAGCAAATAGTTACTAAACCCCCCTTTGATATTGATAATTTAAACTTTGTGATTTATTTTATGTTGCATACCCTTTTACTTGTACAAAAGATTAGAACACGTCTTTACTTCATATTTGATTTCTATACCATATCACTCCCTGTGGGATCGACCCCAACTCATAGTTGGGTTTATACTTGTTAGTGACCGCCTACACTTTGAATCGGAAGAAGTGTAGTTGAGGCTTATCAAAAATGGTGCCATTGCCGAGGAGTGGTGTTTAGAATTCTTTTATTGAAGTATTTTCGTGAACTAATGTTGTTGTAGTAGAGTTTTCGTATTTGTGTTCTAGTTGATTGCTCTAAAATAGGTAAAGAAATGAGCGTAAACGGGAGCAATGCAAGTCAACTTGGGAACAATGATGACATCAGAAACTTGAATGATGTTAATGTGGATCAGCTGGGAAGTGTTGGTGCTATTCGATTGCCTCGAACTGTAGGAAATATGGTGTTTCATGTGACCACCACGATGTTGCAGCTGTTGCAAATGAAAGGTCTCGTTGGGGGACTCGCTCATGAGGACCCTTATGACCACATCTGCAATTTTGTGGATGTGTGTGGATCATTTTCCTTCAAGAACATCACTCAAGAGTCAGTCTGACTTCGTTTGTTTTCCTTTTCTCTAATGGGGAAAGCAACGAAGTGGTTGACCGAACTACCAAGGGAATCTATCACTTCTTGGAAGGATCTCACAGAAGTATTTTATGAAAGATTTTCCCTTCCCTCGAAGATGGTTAAGTTGAGGGATAATATTCAGAACTTCAAGTTGATTGATGGTGAGCCCGTCCATGAAACGTGGTTGAGGTTCCAAAAGTTTGTTCTCTAATGTCCAACTCATGGGTTTCCGGACAATGTGCTCTTGCAATATTTTTATCAGAGTCTTGACACCGTAAAAAGGGTGTCGCTGAACAACTTATTCAAGGTGGAATCATGAGACAACAATTTGACATAGTGTCGGCCTTGCTGGATGAGATGACCAAAATCAATTGTGCATGGTACACAAGGGAGGATCAGATGTCGCCTTTGAATCTTGGGCTGACAAAGGAACAATTGGAGAAGAACCAAGAATGTGATGAAAACATGGCCATTATAATGACCCAAATGGACCTATTGACGAAACATGTCATGGGAGGTGGTTACAAGGCTGTGAACGTAGTTGGTGGTAATAGTGGTGTGAGTCTTGATGACTCATAATTTGAGGCCACGTACAACGAAGAGGTACAATTCTTGTCAAACCAAGTAGGGGGTTCCCGTCTGAGCTATTTAAGGCCGGGTGGAAATCAAGGTTGGAATAAAGATCGTGATGATGGTTGGAGAGATCGAGATTGAGATTTGCGTGATCTAGGTGAATATTGGAGAGATAGAGAAGGTGATAAAGATCATTATATGCCCCCTCATGAATGTCCAAAGCCAAAGAAAGAAAACGCCAATCTCAAAAACTCTCAGACGGAGGATATGCTTGCCCGCATCCTAAAGAAGGTGGAAGGATCGGGTAAGGTACTCAAGGATATGAAGGATGATGTCTCGTCTTTAAATCAAACTGTAACCTCACACTCATTTTCCATAAAGTAGCTTGAGACTCAAATAGGTCAAATCTTGTCTCACTTAAATCCAAGACCAAAAGGGGGTCTTCCTAGTGATACCTTAGCCAACCAAAAGAATGAAGCGTGAACGCATGGCCACGTCGTGCCACGACGTTAAATAAGGCGCTTCTTTGGAGGCACTCAAGTTTTACTTTTTTTTATTTGAATAATTTTTGTTAGATGTGCAGGTTGAAATTTGACTTTTGGAGGAAAAGGCAATTGGGCGAGCTCATAGCTCACTCGGTGAATCGCCGAGTGGCTCGGCGAGCCTAATTGAGCTCACCTTTTGAACAAACTGAAATGTTGGTTCTCTGTTCAATTTGAAAGACTAAAGTCGACTCGGTGACTTGCCGAGTGGATCAGCGACATTAACATACCTCGCCGATCAAGGCGCGAACTGAAGGGTCAAGGGCCTCTCAACTATTTTAAATTCAAATCCTCTCCTTATTTTGAATTTTTCGACTCTTGCACTTTTCACTCGCACGTCTTTTATATATTTTAGAAATTAATGAAGTAAGTTCTTGTGATAGTGTGACTTTCGACAATAATGTATGATAAACCTATTGCATACAGTGTGTTAATATTACTTTTGTTATACTACTTCTATCTACTCTTGCAAAGGAAATGTATATCCATTAAAACGATTCGTTCTTTTGAAGAATTAGAGTGACTTTCAATATTTCTTTTTTTTCTTATAAGTAGAATTATGTTTTTACTATTTATTTTAATGATTAATGTTTGTCAAAATTTCAAGATATTTATGACTTCAGTCTTATGTGAAGGATGAAAATCAGTGTTTCGCAGCTAAAATGATTTTTTTATTAAGTACATATCATAATTTATGAGCTACAAAAGGGGGGGGGGGTACAATTGTGTGTGTAAAGTAGGGGTTGTGGTTGTTCAGTGTAGTACAATATACTAATTAGTATTCGCCTCTTGATGATTATTTCAGTCTAGATGAAAGTGATACTCAAAATATTGTTTTCTTGTTTATAAACTATGTCTCTTATAACTTTTAGTCATATGTTTGAACTTCAAAATCCATGTCTTTCAAAAAAATTACATTAGACTTTCTTTTGTATTTTCCACAGATCTCCCACGAAATGAGAAAGTCTTTTATAGTGTTGGATGAATTTTAGTTAGAGTTATATTTCATATTCTTACTGAAAGTATGTTATTGTATGTCCTCTTATTGGTTGTGCATACTTTATTTTTAGGTCTTTTCTTCAAGTGTATAGGAAGAAAAAGGAAAGAATCACCGATAATCACTTAAAAAGTATTTTTCATTATATTGATGTATTGCATGTAAACTACATATTTACCTAATTGAGCAATATATAGTTTGATGTCATAGTTTGTTGTTTTAGGACCATGGAGCACATGAAAGTTATATCTTATATTTTCCTGGTTATTTTTCACTATAAACTAATAGATTTCATGTAAACTATATTGAGTAGTTGGTAGTTTACCGACTCATTGGACTCAAATTCTTAAATTATTTCCATGTTTTAATGCTTATTGAAGGAGTTTTAGGCCCTAGTTCTCTTGTCTGCAAGTGTTCCTTGGAAAAATATGTTTGATGAATTTGAAGCCAAAAAGCATCGAAGCAGACCGATATGGAACGGGTGTCCCGCTGAAGCTAGCATGCGTCTCACCGGCTAAATACCGGTTGGAATGGTGCTTTGTTGTCTTAGTAGTAGCATGAAGATGGTGTGGTACAATGACCGATCGGTGTTCACCGATCCCAGCACAGAAGCTCGTGATAAAAAAAACTAAAGGTTTATGCATGCGAGGAGGCTATTGGTGCTCCACTTTCTCTAATCGCTATCTCGCCGATCTAACACAAGTTTGAAGGATGCAAGCTGAAGGGCAAAAATGTTATTTGGAAAAAAAGAATGTTTCTTTTGTAATGTTCCAAGGATAGAATAGGGATTTGTGCAATAGTGTACCTTTATCTTTTCCCCAATTAGGGCAATAGACATAGGATATGATAGAACAGTAAAATAATATGCAACGTAGTGAATAGAGAAAAGTAAAAACTTCTTATCATTTAGAGAAAGAAGGTAAATCCAAGTTTGGAATTCAAGTTTCACTTATCAATTTAGTTTGAAATAGAGCTTTCTTTTATTGGTATTGTCTCTATTTCATCTTTTATGATTAGCTAGACCCTTATCTAAGGGTGTGTGTGGTATATGAGGGCGTAAAACATGAAAGGGTATTAATTAATCAGATTTAATATTGATTGTAAAATATCGATTTATTATTCTTTTGAAGTTTTAATCTAAAATCAGTATTTGTGAATATTGATTGTGCTCTCTAACACCATATTGACTTGGGAAAGCTTAATGGAGTTGGGTAAGACTCAATAGTGAGGACTTGATGAAATTTACTCTTTGGGTTTGAGCCAGGGGTTGGATAATTTGAGTAGTTTCACATTTAATGGTATTAAGCTAGGAATAGTATATCTACTCAAGGTTTGTTTGGTGTTTTCTTGGAAAGGGTCCTAAAGTTTGAAAGAATCCAAGGGATATATACTTGATAGTTCGGGAGAATATTGAGTGTAGATTAGAGCAAATGCTATCCATATATCAATCGATTTTGTTTGGTAAAAAATTTACCTATTCAAGTTGAAACCCCTGTCGCTATGCATACACCTTTAGTCTTTTCCAACTTGTTAAGTTTCACATTCATCTGGACTAAAATAATCATTAAGACGATAATAGTGTTAGAATATTGTGCTAATTGAACAAACCACAACCCCTACATCACACACACAACTATACCTCTACATGTAAGACAAAAGTCACAAATATCTTGAAACTCTGAAAATAATATTAATTAAAAAAGTGAAAAGCAAAAACACATCCAAAATTGTACTTTTAAAAACTAAACTTTAGTGATAGTCACTCTAAATCTTCAAAAATTAATCTTTTGAATAGAAATACACTTTCTTTGAGATAGGTTAAGATTCATTTTTAAAAAATCCTATGTTATAATCAAGAGTAGATAGATGTAGAATAAAATAAGTGACATTAATACTATATGCAATAAGGTTTTATCATACTTTATCTACAGAAGTCACACTATCACAAGAACATACTTCATTAGTGACACTATCACAGGAACACTTTTGTTTTTGTCAGAAGTGATTTAGATACTTTTCTTTATTTTATTATCAATAAAAGGGGCTTTTGCACACCTTAATTTTATTTTTAAAAACCTGAATGAAAAGACTAATGAAATGTCAAATTGCAAAAGGATGGAGTAGATCTGCATGTCGTCGAAATTGAGGAGAAAATGTTTATTTGGGTGGGTGGGTTGGTGGAAGGTAGATTTTATAAAAATGATCTAATTGAGGGAGAAGGGGTAAAGGGGAGGGGGAAGGGGCGAGAGTACTTAAAAATGAATATAACGGAAGGATGCGAAATTTCATCAATCGAGGCAATAAATATTTTTTTATCTGATAGGCCATTTAAATGACATGATAAATAAATTTACAAACTAAGATCAGGATATAATTAAGTACCTTTCACTAGAGAATAGAAGAGTAAAACCGTTAGACGACACTTAGATTACCATAATACAAGCCTTCTCCACTCCTCCTGGAATTAGGTACCTACACCTAAAGGTTTCACTCTTCTGTCATTTAGTGAAAGATACTTAATCATATCATTATCCTAGTTTGTAAATTTATCTATCATCTCAACTGAAATTGGTTAGCAGATAAAAGATAATCTATTGCCTCATTTGTATCGATTGATGCAATAATCTCTTTTCCCTAAATTTAATCAATTTTTAAATTTCCCCGCACCTTCTCCCTCCCCCCCCCCCTCCCTTCTCCTCAATTGTATCATTTCTTACAAATCTACCTTCCACCCATTCATCAATCCAAATGAATCTTTTCTCCTCAAGCATAACGACATGTAGATCTACTTCAGGAGTTGATCCTCTTGCAATTCATCATTTAATAAGTCTTATTATTCAGGTAAGTTGTTCTATTCTTTTTTTTTTCAATTTGAATTTGACTGCATTCATATCGTGGGATTTATTATTACTGATGATTTTCAACATTAATTTTATTTTAATTTTAATTTTTTTATGTCGAAGTTTGATGAACTTTCATTTGATGAATTTTTTTGGTTGAATTCTTCTATTGATATTGTTTAAGCTATTTAATAAGTATCTGTCAAATTAGTTATATCTGAATTTGAAACTACTTTGATGGATTATATGAAGACTCCATATATGTTTTTTCGACTTGTATATAGGATTTAAGTATAAAATAACTTGCTTATCCATTATTCTTCTAAAATCATCTCTAGAAAGTTAGGAATTTTTCTATATCTAACACGGAATAAGAACTTATTTTTTCACTCGCCCGTCTTTTATATGTTTTAAAAATTAATGAAGTAACTTCTTGTGATAGAATGACTTTTGTCAGTAAAGTATGATAAACCTATTGCATATATTGTGAATCTCATTTCTGTTATGCTACCTCTATCTACTCCTGATTATCACATAAGATTTTTCAAAAATGAATCTTAACTTATTTCAAAGGAAATGCATATCCATTAAAAAGATTCATTCCTTCGAAAATTTAGAGTGGCTTTCAATATTTCTTCTTTTTTTATTAGTAGAATTGTTTGTATGTTTTTGCTCTTTAATTTTATGATTAATGTTTTTTAGAATTTCAAGATATTTGTGACTTCAGTCTTATGTAAAGGATGAAAATCACTGTTTCGCAACTCAAATGATTTGTTTTCTTAAATACATATCATAATTAATGAGCTTCAAAAGGAGGGTAAAATTGTGTGTATAAAGTAGCGGTTATGGTTGCTCCGTGTAGTACAATATTCTAATCAATATTAACTTCTTGATGAAAGTGATACTCAAAATATCATTTTCAAATTTATAAACTACGACTCTTGCAACTTTCAGTCATATGTTTGAACTTCATAATCATTGTCTGCCAAAAATTACATAAGACTTTCTTTTGAGTTTTCCACAGATCTCCCACAGAATAAGAACATCTTTTATAAAGTTGGATGAATTTTAGTTTAAGTTATATTCCATATTTTTTCAGTGAAAGTATGTGATTGTATGTCCTCTTATTGATTTTTCATACTTTATTTTTTAGGTCTTTAATTCAAGTGTATTGGAGAAAAAGGAAAGAATCACCGATAATCACTTAAAAAGTATTTTTCATTATATTGATGTACTGCATATAAACTACATATATACCTAAATGAGCAATATATTTTTTTTTTTGTCATAGTATGTTGTTTTAGGACCATGGAGCACATAAAAATTATATCTTATGTTCTTCTTGTAATTTTTCACTATAAACTAATAGATTTCATGTAAACTAAATTAATGAGTTGGTATTTTACTGACTCATTGGACTCAAATTCTTGAATTCTTGCCATATTTTAATGCTTATTGAAGGAGTTTTAGGCCCTAGTTCTCTTGTATGTAAGTATTTCTTGAAAAAACATGTCTGATGAATTTGAAGCCAAAAGGCACTGAAGCACACCAGTATGGAACGAGTGCCTCACACAAGTTAGCATGCGTCTCACCGACTAAACACTGGCTCAAATGGCACTTTGTTGTCTTAGTAGCAGCGTGAAGATTGTGTGGTACAATGACCGATCAGTGTTCATCGATCTGACCAAAGAAGCTCATGATGAAAAGTTGAAGGTTTATGCGAGGAGGCGATTGGTGATCCGCTTCCTCTAATCGGTGTCTCGTCGATCCAGCGCATGTTCGAAGGACGCAAACTGAAAGGAAAAAATGTAATTTTGGAAAAAGAGTATTTTCTTTTTTAATGTTCCAAGGATAGAATATGAATTTGTGCAATTGTGTACCTTTATCTTCTTTTCAATTTGGGCAATAGACATAGGATATGATAGAGCAAAAAATAGTATGCAAGGTAGAGAATAGAGAAAAAGTAAAAATTTCTTAGCTTTTAGAGAAAGAAAACTCATATTTGGGTCAATTCAATTTTCACTTATAAATTTAGCTTGAAATAGAGCTTTGTTTATGGGTATTGTCTCTTTTAATCTTTTATGAATAGCTAAACTCTTATCTGGGGGTGTGTGTGGTATATAGGGGTGTAAAACATGAACAAGTATTGATTAATCAGATTTAATATTGATTGTATTATATTAATCTGTTGTTGTCTTGAATTTTTAATCTAAAATCAGTGGTTGCGAACATTGTTTGAGCTCTCTAACACTATCTTCACTTGGGAAATCTTAATGTAGTTGGGTAAGACTCAATAGTGAGGACTTGATGAAATTTACTCTATGGGTTTCAGTCAGGAATGGGATAATTCGGGTGGTTTCACATTTAATGGTATTGAGCTAGGAATAGTCTATCAACTCAAGGTTTGTTTGGTGTTTTATGGGAAATGGTCCTAAAGTTTGAAAGAATCCAAGGGATATATGCTTGATAGTTCGGGAGAATATTGAGTGTAGATTAGACCAAATTCTATCCATGTATTAATCGATGTTGTTCGGTAATTTTTTACCTATTCAAATTGAAACCCCTATCGGTATGCATACACCCTTAGCCTTTTCCAACTTGTTAAGTTTCACTTTCATCTAGACTAAAATAATCATCAAGAGGATAATAATAATTAGAATATTGTACTAATTGAATAAATCACAACCCCTACATCACACACACACAACTATACCTCCACCCACTTTTGGAGCTCATGATTTATAAACCATACTTAAGAAAATATTTCATTTCAGCTGTAAAATAATGACTTTTATCCTACACGTAAGACAAAAGTCACAAATATCTTGAAATGCTGAAAATAACATTAATCATAAAATTGAAAAGGAAAAACACACCCAAAATTCTACTTTCAAATATAAACTTTATTGATAGTCACTATAAATCTTCAAAAAAATGAATCTTTTGAATAGAAATACACTTTCTTTGCAATAGTTTAAGATTTATTTTGAAAAATCTTATGTGATAATCAAGAGTAGATACATGTAGAATAAAAGAAGTGACATTAATACTACATGCAATAAGGTTTTATCATACTTTATCAATAGAAGCCACATTATCACAAGAACTTACTTGATAGTCACACTATCATAAGAACTTATTTCATTAATTTTCAAAACCTATGAAAGACGGGCGAGTGAAAAATCAAGTACCCTATTCTGTTAGATAAAAAAGTATTCTAAACTTTATAAATATGGTTTTCAAAGGAAAAAAGGTATGCAAGTTATTTTAAGCTTAAAATAGAGTATACATGTTGAACAAACATATATGGACTCCTCGTATAGTCCATATATCATACTAGATTCAAATTCAGATATAACTAAATTGATTGACAGTTATTAATGGCTTAAACAACATGAACTTGAGAATTCAACCAAAAAAACTCATCAAATAAAAATTCATAAAACTTTTACATAAAAAAATTAAAAATAAATAAGAAATATGTATGAATGGTATGAAATGCCCAAATAAAAATTCTTTAACAACAACCAACCAGTTGAGATATTCACTACCACTAAATCTTAATTAAAATAAAAATTAATGTAGAACATCATCAACAATAACAAACCCCACAACATAAATGAGGTCAAACTCAATTTTTATTTTTATTTTTTAATAAAAAGAAGAATGATCAACTTACCTGATTGAAAAGACCAATCAAATGATAAATTGCAAAAGGATAAACTCCTGAAGTAGATCTGCGAATCCCTATAATTGAGGAGCAAAGGTTAATTTGGGTGGATGGGCTGGTAGAAAGTAGATTTTCTAAAAATGATACAATTGAGGGAGAGGGGATGCGAAATGGGTGAGACAACTTAAAAATTTATTTAACTGAGGGACAGGAAATCGCATCAATCGAGGCAATAATTTTTTTTTTAATCTTATTAGCCATTTTAATTGAGATGATAAATAAATTTACAAACTACGATGAGGATATAATTAAGTACCTTTCACTACAAAATAGAAGAGTGAAACCTTTAGACGACACTTAGATTACCATAATCCAAGTCTTCTCCACTCCTCGTGGCATTAGGTACCTCCACCTGAATGTTTCACTCTTCTATCCTTTAGTGAAAGATACTTAAGCATATAATTATCCTAGTTTGTAAATTTATCTATCATGTCAATTGAAATTGCTTAGAAGATAAAAATAATAATCTATTGTGTCAATTGTATCGATTGATGCAATAATTTGTCGCCCCTAAGTTTAATCAGTTTTTAAATTACCTTGCACGTTCTCCCTACCCCCCCCCCCCCCATTTTCCTCAATTGTATCTTATCTTGCAAATCTACCTTCCACCCATACATCAATCCAAATCAATATTTGCTCTTAATCATAACGATATGTAGATCTACTCCAGGAGTTAATCCTCTTGCAATTCGTCATTTAATTAGTCTTGTTATTCAGGTAAGTTGTTCTCTTTTTAAAAAATAAAAAATTAAATTTGACTGCATTTATATCGTGGGATTTATTATTACCGATGATTTTTTACATTAATATTATTTTAATTAACATACAAATTATTTTTCAATTCTTAATTTTTAATTTTTTATGTAGAAGTTTTATGAACTTTCATTTGATGAACTTTTATTTATTGAACTCTCATGTTGATATTGTTTAAGCCATTTAATAAGTATCTGTCAAATTAGTTATATCTGAATTTGAAACTATTTTGATGGACTAAATGGAGACTTCAATATGTTTGTTCAGCTTGTAAACTTAATTTTAAGTATAAAATAACTTGCATACCCTTTCTTCTCTGAAAACCATCTTTATAAAGTTGAGAATTTTTCTATATCTAACACATAATAAGGAACTTGTTTTTTCACTCCCCCTATCTTTTATCGATTTTAAAAATTAATGAAGTTAGTTCTTGTGATAGTGTGACTTTTATCAATAAAGTATGATAAACCTTATTGTATATAGTGTTAATGTCACTTTTGTTATGCTACTTCTATCTACTCTTAATTATCACATAAACAATTTCAAAAATGAATCTTAACTTATTGCAAAGAAAATGCATATCCATTCAAAAGATTCATTCTTCTGATGTTTTTTCAATATTTTTTCTTTTTTTATAAGTAGAACTTTTGGTATGTTTTTCCTTTTTAATTTTATGATTAATGTTTTTCAAAATTTCAAGATATTTGTCTTCAGTCTTATGTGTAGGATGAAAATCACTATTTTGCAAATCAAATGAAAATTTTCTCGTACGTACATACCATAATTCATGAGCGCCAAAAGGGGGGTACAGTTGTGTGTGTAAAGTAGGGATTGTGGTTGTTCATTGTTGTACAATATTCTAATCAGTATTAGCCTCTTCATGATTATTTCAGTCTAGTTGAAAGTGATACTGAAAATATTATTTTCTAGTTCATAAACTATGGCTCTTGCAATTTTCAGTCATATGTTTGAACTTCATAATTCTTGTTTTTAAAAATATTACATTAGGTTTTCTTTTTTGTTTTCCACAGATCTCCAACGAAATGAGAACATCTTTTATAGAGTTGGACGAATTTTTGTTAAAGTTATACAACATGTTCTTTCTAAAAGGATGTGATTGTATGTCCTCTTATTGGTTTCACATACTTTATTTGTTAGGTCTTTTCTTCGAATGTGTAGGAAGGAAAAGAAAAAGGTGTATTATTGCACTGGTATACCAATTCTACGGAAGCCACATAAAGACCATAAGTCCTACGGGCTGTAGGAAGGCAGCCATAGGATTAACTTGATTTTGAGAAATGTTAAGTCTTTGATGTTTGACCTACAAATGAACAGGAAGAGTCGTAAAATGGTCTACGGCTTGTAGAATGGACCCGTAGAGATAATCCAGACTTAGAGAAATTTTTGACTTGGACTTTGGTTCTACGGATTGGGCCTACAAGCCATAGAAAGGAACATGACCCATAGGAAGGTTTCATTGAAGTTCCTTAGGATTTTGAGCCCTAATAAC
This sequence comes from Solanum etuberosum, assembly GCA_029582245.1. Lineage (NCBI taxonomy): Eukaryota > Viridiplantae > Streptophyta > Magnoliopsida > Solanales > Solanaceae > Solanum > Solanum etuberosum. Next base: position 10,668 of record JAJONR010003904.1, on the reverse strand, counting down.
AGGTTCTACGGTTGACTAGGACAATCTGTAGAAAGACCTACGGATCGTAGGTCTAAACCATAGACCTATCCGACAGTTCTTAATTTAGTGTGTTTTTATCTTTTCCTATCCAACTAACTAAACTACATCATTTTGACTATATAACTACCCCTATAACCATTTTTACTCCTAAGACTAAGCCTAAATTCCCTCATTCACTCAATTCTCCCAAAACCCTCAAGTCTTCTTCTCCAAAATTCTCTCAAGAGCTCCAAGGTGAAGAGATAGGGTTTCAAGTTTCAAGCTCTAATCCTCCTTGGATTCATAGGAATTTGATTATCAAATTATGTGGTAATTCACCAATGGATTCCTTCAATCCATTTGGTCCCAAAAGAATCTCAGTCTCGAATTCAATTTCAGCCTATTCTCTTAGGGTTTCATGTGATTCTCCATGGGTTCAATTCATTGTGATTCTAATACTTATATTCAATCTTATTATGCATGATTTGACTCAATTATATGATTTTCAGTTGATTTCATATGGGGCCATGCCTATGCTTATTTTATTAATATTAATTATGCTTATGAACTTATAACTTATGATTATGAAAGCTATGCATATTTTATGAAAAGGACGATCTATGAACTATGGATGCTTAGATATAAGTATCAAGGAATTGTGAAAGGTTTTCTCACATATGAATGAAATCATGATTCAGATGCCTAGAAAGGTAAGTGTCTATTATAAAGAAGTTTATGAAATCATGATTTGAAAGGAGTTACTCTAGTATAAACTTATGATTGGATTGGTAGTCTTAATTGTTCCTTTCCATGTATTTTGATACGATTATGATTATGTCTTTTCCGAGAGAACATTGAGATGGAGGCTCTCCCATTAGTAGAGGTCATGTCTCTAGAAGCAATCTCCTTATCCCTTAACTTTGTGCCCTCATAGGATTATCTTAATTGACCTAAGCTAGTGGATCCACTTTAGCAAAGAATGAATGTAACGGAAATCTACCTTGACAAGTAGATTACCTTTTAAGTATCATATTCCATGTTATAGCTCACATGGTCTTATTGTCGGTTAACGGTAACTATCCCACAAATGAACTATGTTTCTTCAAAGGTTTTATGAAATCTTCTCAAATGGTTTTAAGTATGCATTAACCTCGTATATGATTTATGATTTCTTTATAAAGGCTTTTATCACATTTTACTTGGTCCTGCATATCATATTAAATTCATTATGTTATCATGCTCTACGTTTTTATGCATTTCCCCACACTTAGTACATTCACCGTACTAGTGCATATTTGTACCTATATTATCTCATAATATAAGTTCTGACGCTATTCTTCCCGCACGTGGTTATCTTGGATTGCTTTGCTAGTACATTGGATTGGTGAGTCCTCATGCATCTGAGGACTAGACCATTGATTTTTTATTTCTTTTATTTTCTTTTCATTTCAGAATCATACATGATGTATGGGTTACATACCAACCACTCTTATGATGTTAGAAAGGTGTATGTCTGACTTAGTAGTATTCCAGACTTATGTTCAGATTTCTTTTATAATATGAGACTTATGTTTCTTATTCTCTCTTGTTGTATCTCTTTTACATTATGCTTATTTCAAGTGGCTTGTTTAGGATTTCTCGGGATCCTATTCACCATGTCATGTCTAGGATGTACTTTGGGTCAGGAAAAAATGCCTCAATAGGCACTGCCAAACACACACAGTGCCAGTCTGAATCTTTATAATGACCTTTCTGGTCATTTTCTCATTTTGCATTCTTTTCGGTGCTTAGAGCATTTCTATAGCGACCCCAACTCATTTATGACTTGCTAAGACTGCCAATTCGGTCACCTGGTCATTCATTTGGATTTTGTGCAAGTTTCCATGTTTTAGAGGTTTTGAAACTTGAATGGTTGATTTTGATTAAAATTTCAGGGAGACAACCTCAAAATACAATTTTGACTTTTTTATTAGCTTTGGAATGTCGAAGTTGGTTTAGAAGGACCTTCTGTGCGGAATCTTGAGTCATGATAGTACCTACCATAACTCACCAGTAGGTAAGATAACTTGTAGCCCGAGACGACTAATAACAGACATACTGGGTAGAAACAACATCCAACAAATGGAAAGGAAATAACAAAAAGCCACGGAATGAAAACAGTAACGGAAATCCTAACTAAGAATCACATGAGCTAAGGAAAAAATGAACAGTAAAATAAATACTAAACTAAAACCTAACTAAACCCCATAAGCCTAAACGGTACACTCGTGCGCGATTTAAAGTAAATAACCCAAACGAACCCCCATAAGCCTGATCGATACACAAAAGAGCTAAGGAACTATTAGATAAGATTAAGATCACTTCCATAACTACCACGACCATCCACAGACTCAAACCGCAGAAAAGGCAACCCAAGAACCCAAAGAATCACCAAGTCAGGACTCGAACCCGACTAATAGAGCTATGACCAGACTTGAACCGAGGCTAAAATATGACTCTAACCCATCTAATAGAAGGTGTGACAAGGCCTCGAACTCGGCTAAAAGTGAGTACACATGGGCCTTGAACCTAGGATAAAAAGAAAGCATATGGACCTCCAACCATGAAAAGATAACTTCAAAACACTAAATTCCCTATGCTTACTCCCAACCGGTCCATACCGTAGAACAAAACCAATTTTAGCGTGGCCAAGGACCCACTCCAGCTCCAAATCCAAAACTCGACCCTAAATAGCTAGATAAAGCCAGAAATAACCCACGAACATGTATGGGTCACTCCCAAAGGTAAATTATGGATGAAAAGGATCATAAAGGTTGAGTTGTCACCTAGACAAGGATCACACCATCAGACTCAAGTATGCTATATTAGTCTACATGGAGCTAAGTCGTCCAAAGCGACATCAGAACAATCCAAAGGCCTAACGCCTCTAAAATGTAGGTCTAAAGCAATCACTAGTCTAACCCTAGGATAAGGCCAATAACAAGATACCAATGATCATAATCAACTACGAAATGATTTACGGAATGATAACCATAAGGTAAGGCATGATCACATAACAAGAATAGGCATACTAGAACACCCAAAATATCTCATAAAAATACCTAAGGCATGATTTCTAATAAATAAGCATGATCAATTATATCCCAACCCTAATCCAAGCAATTCAACATGAATTTACATTCATAAGATCAATCTACGAACTAAGAAGCCAAAGCCTACCTCAATGAAGACCGCGCACGCTACACAATCACGATTCCAAAGCTTTCTCTTTCCGAACGGCCTCCTATCGCTTCCATGCTACCAGAAACAAGATCACAACATCAAAATCAACGTTTTGACACCAAAATAACAACAACTGGAGATGGACCTAAATATTAAATAAAAATAGGAATGTGGACTAGTGTTTGGAATTCCAAAATTGACTCCATCAATAGGTCATAACTTTCTTACTAAGCTTGTGTCCCAAAATGGGACACAATTCAATGCTCGAAAAAGGCAAATTCAACACATGCACAAAATGAACACAAAGAACACCATTAATGGAACTTGGCAATTCCTTCAGGTCAAAATTTACCTAAAAACATGCTCCCCTTACTTCCCCAAAAACATTAATACGGATCCACACATAATCCGGTGGTTCATTCTTGCTTAATACAAATTACATATATATGATTATGAATCATAATAAATCCAAGTAAAGACACTTGTGATAACCCAAAATATAAAGAAACTCAACGCGAAGGGGGTGACATGAATACCCTTAGACTTAAACAAATTAATCAAGTAGGTGGCAAATATGAAGGGTTTACTTTCATGATTCAAGTGAACTAACTTGACATTTATATAAGAAACACATTACATAGGTGGTACCTTAAAGGAGAGGCGAGTTTTAGCTTCACATACCTTAAATGATTTTGTATCTAATGACGACACCACAAATTCCAAACAACTCAATGTACGAGGGTGTAGTCTTCACATAACCAACCACTAGCTTCCGCCACTCAATTACGTTCAATCAATTCAACACAGCTAACTACAAAATAATATACACATGTTCATCAATAATCAGTAGGTTCCTCAATAATTAATTCCAATATTTTCCACTTATACCCAAAACTAATCCAATTTTTAATAATCATTCGAAGTGAATTCCTTATTTTATTTTCCAACTTACAAGATTTAATCATAATTCTCCCCATAAGTAGAAACACCCAAAAATTCACCATTTATCTTCTTCCGTTTCAAAGAACCATAACTCATCACAAAATTCATTTTGAAAGCTAGTGCAACAATTCCAATTAAATGGTGAATTTCACCTTACACTACATCCCAAATAAGTAATCCATAATTATATTCAAGTGTGTGTTAGAGAATTTACCTATTTGAAATCAACCCAACTTGAGTTTTTGATTAATTTCCAAAATTCTTGAATGAAGACTACCATTTGCATAAGACTTAGGTCCCTATATGCCTTTTTGTTTATGAGAATAATTGTTTACCGGTGAAATCACCACCTCACTGCAGTTGACGAAGCGCAAAGGTAGAGGGCACTTCGTGCTTCTGGAAATGCCAAGTAGAATGCTTCACACATTCTATAGAAAGAATTGAAGGGTGACCCCACTAACCCACATGTTAATTAATGACTAATATAAAAGAAATGGTAACTTTACCTTTTTTTCCTTTCATTTACTTAGTTGGAAGTATATATATAGATCAATTTTTCTTGAGATGTGCTCATTCCATTTAAAGTATATAATTATTATACCAATGCACCAAATGCTCCATTTAACTTGGTAGCGAGCAGCACTTCGTTACCCTTTTAGAATACTATTTGCAACTCTTCATGGAAAATTCCTAAATACCATAAAATTACGGCACACTCAAAAATCCTTAATTTGGTATATAATTCTCCACGTAACCCTTTATAGCTTAAGGTTTATATATTCACTTAGCAATGAACTTAATTTAGATTCCGAGATGCTACATTCTCCCCCACTTAGGATTGTTTGTCATTAAATGTTGCTTGTACCTTTTTTGCGTTCTATAGTTGTGCAAGACATCATAAAATCACCTGAGTAACTTCCACTTCATTTTATCAATTAAGGCCCTTAAAATTTGGTTAACTCTCCAAATTTCCAAAAATTTTGGCAGAGTTTTCCTTGTAAATAGGTCTATTGAGAAGCTGTCAGCTAATAAGAATATATACACATACGCTTCACAGAGCATCACAGTAATTACAATACTTAAACGATCAAAACAAGGCTATACTAGGCCTACAGTAATTACAACACTTAAACGATCACAACAAGGCTCCCCTAGGCCTTATATCGCACAAAAGGTATAACAAATATTGAAGCATACCTTATACCTATGTTTGGAAGTTGCATCCATGTAAGACTCATAAATCATAAGCATACATCATGTACCTAAACATATAATGTGCGAATCAGTTAACAATTAAATAAATACAATAGAGGCTAATGATCATATCAAAGAGATTCATAGTTTAAGAAACTTCTGCTTGTTCTTGAAATATATACTAATATGTTTCTTTCTTATCTGCTTCCACCTCCCAAGTAGCCTCTTCTACATTCTAGTTCCTCCAAAGTGTTTTGACTGAAGCTATATCTCTAGTCCTTAACTTTCTGACCCGTCATTACAATATAGCCACTTGATTTCCTCAAATGATAAGTCTCGAGTAAGCCCAATATCTTATATATGAAAGACATCTGAAGGTTCTCCTAAAATCTTGCGTAGCATAGACACATGGAAGACCGGGTGCAATGCAGCTAACTCTGGGAGTAATTCTACCTCATAAGCTACCTGGCCAATTCTGCACATAATTCTATAAGGCCCAATATACCTAGGACTCAACATACCTTTCTTTTCAAATTGCATGACTTCTTTCACAGGAGACACTTTCAAAAATACCAAATCATCAATCTGAAATGCTAAATCCCTACGCCATACATATGTATATGAATTCTATCGACTCTGAGTAGACTCAACCCGCTCTTGTATCAACTTGACCTTGTCAATCACTTCGATGACTAGATCTGGTCCTAGTATTTATGTCTCACCTACTTCAAACCAACCAATAGGCAATCTACATTCTTTCCCATGTAGAGATTTCAATGGAGTCTTTCCAATACTTGAATGATAATTTTTATTATATCTATTAGTGGTAAATTATCATCCCAATTACCTTTAAAATCTAGCACACAAGCTCTCAACATGTCTTCGAGTGTTTGAATAGTAAGCTCGGCTTTGACATCTGTTTGTGGATGAAATAAAGTGTTAAGATTCACCTTTGTGCCTAAGATTCATTGGAATGATCTCCAAAAATGAGTTGTTTATTGGGAACTTTATCTAAAATAATGGACACTAGGGTCCACGCAAATGAACACTTTCTCTTACATACAACTTGGCATAATCTTCAGCTATGCTGGTGGACTTAAAAGGTAAGAAATGGGTTGATTTCATTAGCCGATCAACTATCACCCATATGGAGTCATTTTTACAGAAAGAAGACGACAAGCCTGTGATGAAGTTCATATTAATATCATCCCATTTCCATACTGGAATACTTATGGTCTAAGCTAGGATACCAGACCTCTAATGTTTTTCTTTCACCTGTTGGCAATTGGAGCATTTTGCTACATACTCTGCAATATCTTTCTTTATATCATTTCACCAGTAGACCTCTTTAACGTCATGATACATCTTCATAAACCCAGGATGAAATGAATAACGAGAGTAATGTGCCTCAGCCATAATCTATTGTCTCAACCCATCTATATTAGGAACACACAATCTACACCGACACTTCAAAGTGCTATCATCTGATAGCTCAAATGTTGTAACTTGATGTTGCTGATTTCCTCTTTGTATTTGAGCAATAAGGGATCATCATATTGCCTCACTTTTACCAATGTCACTGTTGAAGACTTAGATGTATTCAATACCACAATGACACTATCCTCAGAATCCACAAGTCGGATTCCAGGCTAGCTAATTTATGCAGATCTCTTCCCACGTCACGTTGAGTAGGTGACTGATGTTCCAAGCTACCCGTTTATAATTGACTAGGAGCATCTGCTACAATGTTACCTTTACCTAAGTGGTAGAGAATATCAACATTGTAGTCCTTCAACTACTCTAGCCACCTCCTCTTCTTGGGGTTCAACTCTTTATACTTAAATAAGTATTGAAGGCTCTTATGATTTGTAAAGATATCCACATGCACTCCATACTGATAGTGGCACCGTATTTTAAGTACAAATACCATAATTGTAACTTCTAAATCATGAGTGGGATAATTATGTTCATGCTTCTTCAATTGTCGAGAAGCATATGCTATAGCTTTCCTATGCTACATCAGGACACCACCCAGGCCAATACCTGAAGCATCACACTACACAACATATCCTTTTGTGCCCTCTAGTAAGGCTAATATTGGTGATGTAGTGAATCTATCTTTCAACTCCTAGAACCTTCTTTCACAAGTGTCTCACCATTGGAAATTAGTTGCTTTTTGCATCAATTTAGTCCATGGAGCCGAAATAGAGGAAAATCCCTGTATAAATCTCCTATAGTAGCCAGCTAGCCCAAAGAAACTATGTACCTCTGTAGGAGTGGCAGGTTGGGTCCAATTCTTTGCGACGGCTTCTATCTTCTGAAATTTCACCCTGATGCCTTCTCCATATACCACATGGCCTAGAAAGGCTACTGATTTCATCCAAAATTTGCACTTAGAATACTTAGCATCTAATTGGTGTTTCTGAGTGTTTGTAGCACTGACCTCAAATGATTTGCATGCTGTGCTTCATCACGTGACTACACCAGGATGTCATCTATCAATACAATCACGTACATATGAAGGAAGGGCTGGAAAATTCTATTCATCATATCCATGAAGTTTACTAGGGAGTTTTTCAGCACAAATGACATAATAAGGAACTCGAAGTGTCCATATATTATCCGAAAAATTTTCTTGGGAATGTCTACCTCATGAATCATCAATTGGCGATAACCGTACCTTAAATCAATCTTTGAAAATCATATATCACCTTGTAACTGATCAAATAAATCATTTCTTCAAGGAAGAGGATACTTATTCTTTATTGTAATTTTATTCCACTGTCTGTAATCTATACGCATTCTCAATGTACCATATTTCTTACATACAAACAACATCGGTGCAACCCAAGGTGATATACTGGGTTGGATAAAGCCTTTATCAAGCAAGTCTTTCAACTACTCTTTTAGCTCCTTCAACTCGGCATGTTTCATTCTATAAGGTGTAATTGATATTTACTACCTATCGGGATCTACATCAAAACCAAAGTCGATTTCCCTAACGGGAGATAATCTTGGAAGTTACTCAGGGAACACATCAGGATATTCACTCACCACTGGTACTGACTGAAGTGTCGACACATGCTTCTCATCTTCAAGATCTCTTACTCGAATGAGGGGATATAAACACCCCTTCGTAATAAGCTTTTTTGCCTTAAAATAAGAAATAAACTTTCCTATATACATAACAACATTACTCTTCCACTGTAGGACTCGCTCTCCTGGAAAATGTAATCGGTCAATCTTTGATCGGCAATCAACAGTAGCATAACAAGAGGACAACCAATTCATGCCCTGGATGACATCAAAATCAACCATTTCCAGTTTAATCAAGTTAGCTAATGTATCTCAGCCATATATTGTCACTATACAATCATAATAAACCTGTATATCTATGATAGACTCTCCTACTGAAGTCGATATTACTAATGGTTCACATAAAAACATTGGCTGTATTTCAATCTTTTAATCAACAAATAGTGTAATATATGATAAAGTATCTCATGGGTCTATCAAATCAAATACATCATGTGAGAAAATTGATAAGGTATATGTGACCACGTCTGGGGATCCCTCTGAATCCTACCGACCAGCTAATTCATACATACGATTTGGGTTAACGCTTGAAACAACCCTTCTACCTCTACTAGATCCTCTATTTGATGGTACCTAAGGACCACGAGAAGACGAAGGTGTTGCAGACCCTACGAGTTATGATCTATCATGCTTATTTCTCTCTCTGATTTGTGGGCAATATAGTAGCATATGACCCTTTACACCACACCAATAACATGAATTTGAATCACACTGATAATTCCTTCTATGAGCTTGGACAAACTGTATGCAGGTAGGTCGAGGTGGTAATTTATGACCGGTACCCCTCTGAGGCTAAAGGTCTGGTGCCCTAAAAGTCTAACCCTGATCATGTCTGTGTTTCAAAAATCACGTTGGAGCATTCAATATGGAGAGTACTACTAACTGAGTCTCTTTAGCTGGTCCTCAGCTTATGGAAGCTCCACCACTTCCCTGATATTGTTCTAGCCTTCTTACTCTGGTCTATCTCGCTATTTACTTCACGATTATGTTGTTTCTCCTCAAATTTCTGAGCATATTCCATAATCCTTGCTATATCCAAACCCCTATTCAGGGCAGCAACCGAGAGAATATCCTTCAAGTGATTCGCGAGGCCACCTACAAAGTGATGAATCCTTCATGTCTGGGTACTAACCAACTCTGGAGCAAATCAAGATAATTGTGTAAATCGCATGCTATACTCTCTCACAATAAGATCACGTTGTTATAGATTAGAAATTCATCTACCGTTGCTTCTCTAAGCTCTAATGGAAAAAATGATCTATGAAGGTCTTTGAGAAGTCTGCCCTGACCACTGGGGAAGAATTCTAGCCCCTTGAAGCTTTCCACATCTCATACCAAGCAATAGCAACATCTTTCAAGTGATAAGAAACTAATTGAACAACATATATCTCTGATACATGCATCACCTTAGAGATTTTATGAGTCTCATCAATGAAATCTTGAGGGTCGTCGGCAAGGTTGTAGCCTGTAAAGATTGGCGGATTCATACGAAGAAAATCTCAATTCCTAAATACAACTGCCTCTCTCTAAGAATCATTAGGTACCTCTACACTTTGTCTCTGGGCCTGAGCAGCTACCAACTCAGTGAGAAATTGTATCAATCCTCTCATATTTGAGTCTAAAGTATCCAATAGTGGTATAGGAACTACTGATTGCACTATTGGAGGTGCAAAAACTCATGCATGCCGTTCTTTCCTAAGAACCTGAGGCATTAAAATCATAGGACTCGGCAACCCTTCTTCAGCCCTCCTGAGCAGCTACCAACTCAGTGAGAAATTGTATCAATCCTCTCATATTTGAGTCTAAAGTATCCAATAGTGGTATAGGAACTACTGATTGCACTATTGGAGGTGCAAAAACTCATGCATGCCGTTCTTTCCTAAGAACCTGAGGCATTAAAATCATAGGACTCGGCAACCCTTCTTCAGCCCTCCTGAGCAGCTACCAACTCAGTGAGAAATTGTATCAATCCTCTCATATTTGAGTCTAAAGTATCCAATAGTGGTATAGGAACTACTGATTGCACTATTGGAGGTGCAAAAACTCATGCATGCCGTTCTTTCCTAAGAACCTGAGGCATTAAAATCATAGGACTCGGCAACCCTTCTTCAGCCCTCCTGAGCAGCTACCAACTCAGTGAGAAATTGTATCAATCCTCTCATATTTGAGTCTAAAGTATCCAATAGTGGTATAGGAACTACTGATTGCACTATT